>OMOV01112615.1:0-11868 GCA_900312565.1 Beryx splendens | reverse complement strand
CAGCGGCTGCTTCCCACTGGGGGTCTCGGAGAGCATCGCACTCCCATGTGCGCTGCTGTGCCCACTGGATGTTGAAATCGCGCCGTGCGCCTCGCCAGGAGCCACCATGTCCAACCCAACCCACGACCCGTTCTACTCGTCCCCGTTCGGACCCTTCTACCGGAGACACTCGCCCTACATGGTCCAGCCCGAGTATCGGATCTACGAGATGAACAAGCGGCTGCAGGCGCGCACAGAGGTGAGCTGACCAAAATAATAATAATAAAAATAAAAAAAAACATAAGCGACGGTCCAGTTAGGTCGAGGCACCGGCTGTTTTGGGAGTCCGACGCGGAGGTTTAAAGGGGTTTTGGGGAGAGACGCTCCTGTCGGTGAGAAGGTCCCGCAATTAAGATACGGATGTGATGTGCCCAAGTGCCAAACATTCCTGAGGTGAAAGTAAACAGGCTTCGGTGTGTACGCTGCAAAAAATATCCATCCCAGCAAGTCATTTGGTCCAGTGCTGAGTCGTGAAGTCTTACATTTCGTATGCAAGTGAAAACAAAATTGTGGTTATATGCCAACAGGGGTGAGATGATTTCACTGAATTAACTTGTTTCAAAATTCCTGGATTAAGTGACAGTAGCCTATTTGGATGCTAGTGGAGTGAGCGAACTCTGCCTTATAAGATAGTATCACTTGTTTTCTCAAATCAGGTGAAACTGCATTGGAAACAACTGGAATCATCTCATCCCTTTGGCACATTTTGTTAACTTCTTTAAAGGAAATCAAGATTTTAAGACTTAGTGCCAGACTAAATTACTTGTTAAAATGGGCATTTTCTATTGCAGCACGTTGTGATATATAAGAGGACATGTGGTTATAAAACACATAGCCCAGTAGAATTTTTTTTTAAATATCTGAAAGAGGTCTGGAAGAATATTCAAGTCTAACTGGGCTCTGAAGACTGAGGAAAAGTGCTCTTTTCACGTGCATTTGGTGCATTTGCATATATTTACATGCAGCCTCGTTTTTACATATATTTGCATGCTGTGTTTGGGTAGTTAAAAACTGCAACACTGTGAGCAGGACAAGTCAAGCAAGCCTGACAAGAAACGAAACAAGTAAAAGAGAGTTAGTCTACTCTGGACTCTGGCAGACTGAGTTTCTGGTGTGACTGTAAAGCCAGGATGACAAAATGATGCACATCATGCTTTATGATTCATCACTTTGTCTAGACGAAGATTACATGGAGGAATTCTCAATGAAAGTGACCCCTCCCTGTTTGCACAATTGAATGTGTAATATAACTGCGTCAGGTAAATTAATTTAATGTCAGTTTTCCAGCAGTGATGTGTTTCTAAAATTAGATGCTTCAACTAGTTGGGCGCTAAGTGAGTGTGGCGTACAGTGTCATTCAGACTGAACCTTTGGTGATCCCACTGTGAATTATAGCAAGCATCTGTCTTCAACATCTGTTCAATGATCACTAATGTGCAAATCTGCAGATAAAAAGTTCATCCGACATGTCAAGTCTGAGTTGCAAGGCATCGCCGCAGGCGGGAATAGTAGAAAACGCATGAGAAAGCAGCTTTTAGCAATTTAATTGTTCGCTTTTTGAACCATAAATATCTGATATTGTCAGTTAATGTGGCTAACCTTATGCATAAGGATTTAGTTGCTGCTGCAGGCTTTAGGGTTTGGGTTTGATTCCCACTGAGGCACTGTAGATGTACTGTATGGTGTAAGACGTTTCGGATAAGAGCGTTCATCAAATGACATATTCTGTGTTAAATATTTGCAGCAGTCATATTGGAAAATCTTATTTTTTGAAACACACAGGCCCAGTCAGACTCCAGCTAAGTTACTGCAGCAGCTGGCAGATGCTGAGTTTCCTGAGGAGGAGTTGCAACTTTAAGCAAACCAAGGCAATGTTGCTGAGATGCAATGGCCCAGTGTGATGCATTATTCATATGGAGTGGTCTAAGCCCCAGTGGACCTCAACTCCCGTACCACACATACCCACACACCAAGTGCAATCACCATGCACACACACACACACTCACATGTACATGAACACACACACAGATGCACATTCGTATACAAACAAACAAGCCTGCATCCACACAAACTGCACACATGCTCAGACACACGTGTGTATGCGTTAACATACAGACATGTGTACAGGCACATGCGTGCGCAAACAAACACGCACGTGCCTGTACAGTGCAACTGATAACACACATGGTGGAGTCGCATGATACGAGAGTGCACCTCTTCAGTTCACACACACACACACACAAACACACACACACACACACACACACATTAGGCCTAGACGTGCATCAGTAATAAGCATTACCTTCATCTCCTTAGACTAAAGTGGGTATTATAATTAGCTTTCCATTCCTGTTTGTGTTCGTGGCATGTTCATTCTCCTCAGTATCTTTGCCTCTCTGTAGCGGTGAGAGTGTATAATATGTCTTCTCTTTAGTTATGTGGTTATTGTTTGATTAAAATGCAGGTTGTGATTATAGTGAGGAAGAAGTAGTATCTTATCGCAGGAACTAAATGCCTCGAGTTTTGGATTTTGCTCTCATCCACATGTGACATACAGGCAGTTTGGGCTTTTAAACAAATTAAATAGTAATTACGCTCCTGAATGCAAGACTGTTGCTGCCAAATTACACAAAGCCATCGCATGTGAGAAATGTATTACGCAAAACAATGACTATAACAGAAAGATTCCTTAACAATAATGCTTTTCTGTCTTTGTCCCTTTTCGCCCTGCTTAAGACACCGAAGGAAAAATGTGCAAAAACACAAAGTCCTTCATGAGAGAGACACACACGGAATGTGTTTACTTCCTGTAAAGCAAGGTTAGCCGACTGGTCCCTTAATGATGATGCGTGCCTCAAGGGTCATTCCATTGGTTCTTTTATCACTGAGGCGCTGCTCGGTCCTTTTCCTATAGGGTGACTTTGAAATTCAGTGCACATTTGGAAGGAGACTGTGTCAGGAGCAGTGCAGGGTCAGAACACTGTTGTTTCAAAACAGGAAGTTTGGAATGTTACTGGCAAAAAAAAAAAAAAAAAATCTGGATTCCATTAAAAGAAAATAGCCGAATTGTCCTGCTGGATAGTTTCTTGAATATTTCATCAGGGGTTTGCAGCCTAGCAGCTGTTGTACATCCATTTCCTGTTGTGTTTGATAGCTAAACTGCTGGCAGTGAACTGATGTTTCATGAAAATATCAGTCTGACAAACTCAATTTGGACTTCCAAATATATAGCGGAACGCTAAATTGCTTTCCTTTTTAGACATGTCGCTATGAGCACCAGCTAAACCACAACAGCAGCAGCATGGGCTTTTATTGTTATGGGTTTAAAAAAAATAAAATCTTTAAACAGAAAAGTGTATTAAAAATGATTCAGAGCAGAGAGGATAGCGAGCGCTTCTGTTGGGTTTTGGTGTGTGAATAGATGTGTTGAAGCTGTTGGGGTTGTTGCTATGAACCTGGAATGTTTTTTTTTATAGTCAAATTGATTTCTAGGTTGCATCATGTCAGTATCATCACTGACGTTATCGTGAAAGGATTGCCATTGTTCAGGACCGTAATAGCACTATAAGCGTACTTAACGTTGTGTTTGTTGGCAGGCTGCAGAAGTAAAATGACTCACTAGTTTGCATTGCCTTCTGTCTGAATAGTTTTTAACAGGGAAGTGGCTAAGCCTCCGTATGACACTACCTTTTGGAAAAGTGTCGCTGTGCTGAAGAAGTTGGCTGAAGTCATTCCTCTAGAAATTCTTGCCTGTCTTATTCATGAGTGTGCTTTTGAATTTGCTTGGCATCGTAGTGCGACTGCCGCTCACACTGGCAGACACGGGACTCAAGGGCTTGACACTTAAAGAGACTTTCCCTGAGAGGAAGCTATAGTCCTCGCTAGCAGAAGTGACACCTATGGCAGAAGCTCTAAGCAGCTATGTGGAATCGCTCCTCTGGGAGTTAAATAACAACTCTTTACAATTAGATAGAAATAGTGTTTTTTTTGCTTGTAGTGAATTAACGTCCTACATATTGCTGCATGAACTCAGACCTTAGTCCAAGTGGCTAACGTTTACAGTAAGATCATCTCTCACATCATCTTAAAAGCCAGAGAAGTTAACTTTTATTGGGAAAATCCATCCTCAGACTGTTATATATTATCACTTTTTTTTAATCAAGATTTTATGACGTTGTAATTTACTTTTTTGGTGTGGCCACATTCCCTCAACCTTCCACGTCTGCTTCCATTTTAGTTAGCGATTTCCAGTCGAGAAAAAGTGAGTCACAAAACGCTGATGTTTACCGTTGTTGTTTTAGGTAGCTAAACATTTTTTCTGCTATCAAATCCCTTTGTGGCTGCAGTTAACCACGGGAAAAACTCAAATATAACACCAAACAACAAAGGGTCCCAGAAATGCAAGGTGCATCGCCAATAGCTGTTTTTTTGTTGAAGTGTTTTAGGGTGGATTCTTCGTTTAAAATGTATGCGCCGAGAGCCTGCTTGTGCTTCTCTTCTCACTAACAACCTCTTTCACCCGGCATGCACTCGGAAACGAGGAGGAATAAAACCTAACGATACAACAAATCCTTTGTGTTCGTCTTGAATCAGCCTTCACCTTTGAACTGATAACTGCGGTGCGGCTTAAACAGGACTGCTCCAGTGATGACTCTGGGTCTGTTTCTATCCTAACCTTATTACCTGCTCCATTCATACCTATTACCTGACTGGCTGTATTTCTGCACCAGGCTGACTGCTATCCCATTACCTTCATTTTACACAACGTGAACCTACTGTGACCTGGCAATCTAAACAGGCTTTGATTTGGATTTGATGCTATGCATACGGTGTGACCACATTGTTTCTGTGCTGTCGCTCGGGGGCACTGGCCTCAACGCGCAGAGACTGCTGCAATGATTTGTGGGGGAATTTGACACTTAAGCGTATGCAAATGAGACGGCGGATTAACATTCAGAGGAGGAGCTTGTTCGACCTCAGCCGGTGTAAGGCCATTAGCATAGAAGTCATTAATATTCAGCGGGAGAGAGCGGGGACACAGCATAACGCTGTAAGTAAAACTACAACAGAGAGTCAGGGAGGGTGAAACAGAAGGAAAACAAAAGCATTTTAATGGAGTTGCCACAATAATATCCAAGGGCCTCCATTTAGAAATCTTTCCGCTGCTGCTGACAGTGGGTCTAACGGTCACACGCTCCTCAGTGGACAGACATGTAATCAGTAAAAAATGATTGGCAGGTCATTCTTTGGACGCTAGTGACTATTGCATGTAGTTAGTCTCATTCTCATTATTCTAATAGGGCTGCGGATCCCACTCGTACACACACACCCCCGCGGAACTGGAGGGACTGGAGTGTTCATTATGGCAAAAATTCCTCGTCCCTGTCAGGGGCAAAGTGGATCTGTTCCCATCAGTAATATGTGTCAGATTGACATGAATAGGCTTATGATGTAGAGGTCAAGTTGGCATTGAGTGAGCTGTAGGTTTTACAGAGAGGGATTAAGCTGAGCCTAACACCAAGAAATTTCTTTTGGTGAAAATCTGAAGTCAAAAGGAAGTTTTTTACAAGTCATTTTCAGTCTTTAAAAAACACTAGGCAAGATTTTAATGTGAAGTTACACCTGTTTTGTCAGCCCAAATCACAAGGTGAGGCTGCAGCATCCCCTCTATCGAGACGCGGTAGGTTTGCCCGATTTGCCCAAATTAAACTCTGGTGTCTGGTCTGTATGTTCAATTTCCCGCCCACAACAAGTGACAAATCAAAACATAAGAGTGAAATACAAACAGCAGCGAGCAAACGCGCCGTTCAGAGAAAGCTGGACTCACCACCGTTAGATCTAGATTTTCATCTCTCATCTCTTTTGGCATCCTTTGGTGTAAAGCATCACAGACCGGCTTGGTTGGTAAATGACAGTTCCCTCTCGCTACCATTTGGTGCCTCAATGTGCCAAGCTGTAAGATCTTATTTGTCTTACAGTAACACCAAAAAAACAAATCTGCCACTGGATTGAGACACTTTTGTTGGCTTCAGTAAATTCTGCTTGTTTCAAGAACTTTAATGCTTGATATATGATATGTAATTAGTTGGACAGACTTTTTACAGTGTATGTCTGTTAAACTGGCTGTTATTAATTATCAGAAAGGTGTTGAACATCACAGTGCCATTATCTAGGAAGTCACAATATTTAAATTATCTACCTTCATGAAAAAAGCAATCTAGCCAAATACTGAAAAGGCTTTCACAATTTACTTTCATTCACTATTTCAATCTAGTAAAGCTGAAAGAAGTAATTAAAAAATACATTGAGCGTACAGTATGTGGTGCTGCATGGCAACTGCAGGTGGGGTCAAAGTGCAACGTCTCCCTTATTGTAGATATTTCTTTTTCTCCCCTTTATGTTCAAAATCAAGCCTCAGTGGCAGTTGCTGGAAATCACACTATGTTCAAACACAACCCAACAACACAATGTAAAATAAGTCTTAAATAAGATGATAATTCGTCTGTTATTCATTTGGCCCTGAACTGGCCAAACAGTATTTTTGAACTAAGAGAGGAGAGAAAGAGCTATCTGTGTTGTCAATAAGATGTTCAGCTGCATTGGCATCAACTCTAACCCACTGAAAATGAATAGACGGCTGATTTTGCTATTTCTCTGCTGTTACATTAGAAACAAAGACAGATTTATATTTTCATGGCGGTGCCAGTCTCTGGAAACGAAGATCGAATCCCGTCAGTGCTTTTTCTCCCAGTGCTTTTTCTTTAGCTCCCTCACTACGTTCCCGCTCTAAATTAAAGAATAATACTGCTAAAAGGTGAGTGGACTGCCCACTCTTTTGTAAGAAAGAAAATGTAACCTTATCCTCAGAAAATCATGATGATGGTTGCCTTTTCCATCTGTTTCATTTCATTCCTTATAGAGCTGTACGTCGGTGTAAAACCACTGAATAGAGACAAAAGGGACTATAATCTCATGCAATATAATTCTATTAATGTGTTATACAACATATAAGACATCCACTAATTGACAGCAGTTAAAACACTTTTCTTCAGGTTTCTAGTTATGAGTGACAGTAATGAATGTTGGCTTATATAATCATATATGTCTAAACTGAGATTCAGTGGTATTCCCCTTTAAGCTCTGCTTTTTTCCTTTAATAAAGTCTAAGTATTAAAGTTGTACTATGTACAGTAGATTATCAATTTAGAATCAGAGTAAACTGGTGTAACTATCAGAAAATGCCATTTAATGTCATTTAATGAGGTTCCGTTCATTATAATCAGATATATTCCTAAATTGATTATAGATTAATTGACTTACTACTCATCATAGCTTTCCCTATATTACTTTGCCATTAAAATATCCATGGGGCTTTAACATATTCCCATTATGATACTCAGATTCATAATTCTTAGATGAGGATTGCGGCTTGGAAATGAACTCTTAGTATATATTTTTGTGACGCAGATTAACACAGTTGCTTCGGTCCAGTAATATCATCCATGGGATGCTCTGAGAGGATGTTCCCAGAAAATCATATGAATAAAAAAAGGACTTCTGGTCAAACAATGAGCGTCAGTCAGGCCAGCAGGATGCTCGGACAATAGACCCACCTTTTTCCTGCTCCGTTCCCATGGTTCCTTCCAGGCTAAAGTGTGGCTCAGATAACAGAGAGGACGGAGGAGCCTACAGCCCGTCCATGTCCTGTTGTTCTTTCTCCCCAACAGCGTTAGCGAGTCCGTCCCGTAAGCGAGAGGTCACAGGTTGGATCCCTGTGTGTCCATCAATGACCATGTGCGCTGTTGAAGTGTCCATGAGCAAGACACTGAACCCCGGCCTGCTCACTCACGGTTTAACTGTTTATTAGAAATCATCATCCTGTGATTTTCAGTGCATTCCAGGAGTTATTTTGTGATGAAGGGTTGCAATTTACTTTTTTAGTGCATCCACTTTCCCTCAATCTGCCTCGTTTACTTCTAATTAAATTACTGATTTCCTACATTTCCCAAAATGCCTTTCAACACCCCTCAGAAAACGTATCGGAACTTGTTGCATCCAGTTAAATGTAGGTGGAGAGAGCAATAGTGATAGCGACAGTAGGAGCAAGAGAGTGACAGATTTCCAGTTGAGAAAAAGTTGCGCCCCTTACGGATAACGCAGCATGTCTTGTGGCTGCATTGCATTCTGGTCTATTGAGGCTACAGTCGGCGGAGAAATTGATCTCTCTCCTCTTCTACGATGGATTTCTCCCTGCATGATTGTTGAGCGTCTCTTGGTGCAAAATGTCGGCTCTAGAAAGAAGCCCTCGCTCTTTGATTCTGAGGGACTGACACCAAAACCTGACGTTTACTGGTGATGTTTTACATCGTTGAAAAATTCCCTGCTATCAAACTCAAACCAGCTGCACTGGAAACATCTCAGCGTGGCGTCACATTTGGCCAGTTATCCAGGGGAATAAGAAAAATAAATCACCAAACAGCAGGTCCAGAAACACAAGGTACATTGTGTTTTTTTAACAGTGTTCAAGTGTTTTAGGGTGGATATTTCCTTTAAGTGTCAGTAAAATACATAATTAAATTGTAAAATGTCTGTTTGCGATAACAGTATGACCCTATTGAGAGCTACAGTGAACATGGGGGAGATATTCCTGTGGACTGTTACTTTGGGAGGCAGCCACTGCTCTGTGCCGGTTTCTGGGTGTTTCGTCATTTTGCTGATCAGCCTTTTGATGCAACCGTAGCATACTATTTTTTTTTTCTGTAACGATGAACATGGGTGAATAGTTAAGAATTGTTGAGGGATGGACATCTGAATATCACTGGCTTGGAAAGATAACTTGTTGGAGCCTTTATTTACCCAGGGAAGATTTTCCTGAGCTGTTGTTTAGCAGCACTTTGCCCAATTCTTCTGCAGCTGGGATACCAGCTGACAACCCTCTGGGCCCTGCTGCCTGTAGACACGCCTCCGCCCTGCTGAAGTGTCCTTGAGCAAGAGGGGATCAATAGAATATGTTCTTGTTCTTGTTCTTGTTCTTGTTCTTGTTCTTCTTGTTCTTGTTCTTCGTCTTCTTCTTCTTTTTCTTCTTCTTCTTCTTATGCTGCTGTAACCCAGTAGCAAGAATTGAATTATAATGATTACTACAGTCGTACATAGAACATCAAAGTCATTTTCTAATCCCACTAACTGTCCCTCTTGTATGATATAAGCTTGGCCTGAGTCCTAAGTTCTGCTCTTAGGCCAGTGGATAGCATGGCCTTATATTCTCTGTAATTCTCTATAAAGCTCTATAATGTGTTGATGCAGAGATAACCAGAGGCTCGGACCTGTAACACAATAAGGCAGTATACTTTAACAACTACATAGGGCAATATTGCAATATTGACTGCAATTATCAAATCACCAGAGGTTGCAGTTTTTAATTATAGGTAAAGATGTTCGTCTCGTCTCCAGAGCAGAATGCCTGGCCTACAAAATGAAGTCGCATGTCAGGGAAAATCTTTCATTTTATTCAAATGGTGCAAATTGTCAGCATTAGTACGTCGTTCCACCCCATGCAAGTTTTTTGACCATTTCTTAAGCCCTGGAAGAAAAAAAATACAAATTAATATACAGGATAAGCTGCAGCCACAGTTATCAAAATGCATAGTGCAATTTCAATATTCAGCAAAAAGAATTGAATAAGGATTTTTTTTTTTTTGTGGTCAATATTGTGCAGCCCTAAGCAAGCCTTTAGACTTGAATGCACAGGCTCTCTCATAGATTTCACCCTCTGGATTTCCCATAAGCCACCTGTGTATTGTTTAATGCCTCCCTTCCTGTTCAGCTTCCTCAGTCAGGGCCGTCGCATTGATCAAACTAACAAGCAACAGGTGAAGATGTGCTTTTACTGAGAGCGAACCGTACAGACACATGCGACAACAAAGCAAATTAACTCCAACTGAACAACGTCTGTGGATTTGATGAAATCCGCTATTGATTGAGTTCCTCGTTAGGCAATGGAAGGGAGAGTGTTGTGTGTTGAGTGTTCATTGGTCTAACTAGCGCATGGAGGTGTGTTGGTTGGATGCAGAGGTGGTGATGGCTTGGTGGATTGGCGGTGGAGCGTACCAATCAGAGCCCCACCTTCACTTTCCCCATGGCTTTATTTTCTGCATCATGGCTTCATGGCTATTTTAATTAATTTCACTCCCTTAATTTGTCATTTATGCATTTTTTTCCTTCTATTTTCCTGCATTTTCCTTTTCCTTCTTGAGTTTTGCTGTCACTTAACATACAGTATGTTGTCCGAATCCGATTCACTTGTGTCTTTGCCTGTAATATTGACTTGACTTGTGTTTGTTTGCTTGTCTCCTTTGAGGTGAGACGTTTTTTAAGCCCCTTGGGGTTTTTTTTATTGAACCTGCATAAATCTATACTCCCCCCCGCCCCCCTTTTATTAATAAGTGTGGAAAAAAATAAATTACATGTGCAAGTGAGAATGTAGAGTGTGCATAGGGATATTCAACATTTTTAGCCGTTTGGCTGATACTCTCATCAAGAGCAACTTGCTGTACAATAAGTGAGCAGTGTCTTGTGGTATCGTGGTGAATGTACATTAATACAGCAGACAAGTTTCTTCTGTATAATAACTTCAACCTTAAACATAACCCAACACAAACAATGTATCTCTCAGTCAACTTGTTGCTTGTAACTTCTGACAGCTGAAAAAGGGAGAATGGGAACGAGGCCGCGGCGGTTCAGTAAACATGCAGTTAAAGGTGCGAACCTCTTCACCAACCGCATTTACAGAGTGGAAGTTATTGTGGAGAAATGTACAGCGGCTGTTCAAGGGCAATGACTTTTTCCCCCCCGCATTCATTTCTCTTCATTTGCATAATGCATGGCTAGCGGCTCTTAGGTGGCCAAAATGACGCAAGACGTTAAGTTTGCATTATAGAAAAACACTCAAGACCCAAGAGGATAAAGCTGTGTTTATATCAAACATGGTGCAGCGAGTCTGACATGATTAAAGCACTGTTGCACATGCAGCCTTTATCAGGGGTTCCCGTAATATTTCATCTTAAGCACCCATTTATAGATATATATTAAGGTACAGAGTCCTGTTTGTTAAGGAGATTTTTATTGTTAGATCTGATTTAGTATAGAATTTCTACTGTAGGTGGGGAGAGTGAAACCTCTGATCAAGTCATTTTTACATTGTGGTCTCTCACAGGGCTAACATCTAGTGAATGAAATAGTAATACATTTTTACCATTCCTTAATTTAGTTGATTTACTCAAGGACCGCTGTGGGTCACAGGCCCCCACTTTGGGAACCGCTGACTTGCAGAAATTATACCTTCCCAAAAAAACAAAACTGTGAATACCTCGCATCATTTCAGATGTGGAAAAAATAAAAAGTTAACTCGCCGAGGATCCTTTTCTAGACATCTAACGAGTCTTTGGATGTGTTCAGCTGTTCTGCTCCCCATAACCTGAAGATATTTGACAACAGTAGAACTCCCTTGGCCCGCCAGTCAGCCAAGCTATAAGCTATTCAGCGGCTGAATGGGGTTTCAGACATTGTTAATTCACCAAGGTTAGAGCCCTAGACACGCCTACACTCTTGGAGGCCATTCTCCCACAATAGGCTGGGAGCAAAGGCAGAAAAATACCCGCTAACTAAAGCATGCTGGGAAAATGGTTTATGTTAAACGTTGTGACATTGGTGGTTTTATGGACTGTTAGAGAGAAAGTGTGAGAGAGGAGAAAATAGTGTTCATGTTTAATGTGGTGGAATTGTGTATCGTAGCGCAGGTGTGTGTGTGTGTGTGTGTGTGTGTGTGTGTGT
>OMOV01112612.1:0-13561 GCA_900312565.1 Beryx splendens | reverse complement strand
GAGATCACTGTGTGACTGGAGTTCAGACGTGTGCTCTTCCGATCTCTCACAGTCCACAGGGGCAGGTGGACTGCTGGCCTCTGTCCTGCCCGCCTGTGGACTGTGAGTTTACGGTGGTGCCGGAGGGCGAGTGCTGTGCCCGCTGTGTCACCGACCCCTGCCAGGCCGACACCATCCGCAACGACATCACCAAGACGTGCACGGATGAGCACAGCATCCCACGCTTCAGTGGCTCGTCCTGGGTTAAACACGGCACCGAGTGCACCCTGTGCCAGTGCAAGGTTAGGCGCCGACCCCTGCGGCATCGTAGAAATACCAAATTCCAATTCTGCTAGTTCAGTGGCAGACACAAAGCCTTTCTGCTCTGTAGGTCATAGAGACAGTACGCTAAGGTCCAGAGTCACTAAGATTGCATCGATCTACTAAGCTGTGCACACGAGTATTTTGCAAGTGGAAATAAGAGTAGACTAGAGGAGACTATCAGACTTTTAATCTGTGGCCTGTTGAAGAATGGCAATGGTGGGGTGAAAAAATAGATCACTCCCAGCGATTTACTAAACCAAAACATGCATGGTTGCGCTTGGTATTGAATGCCCAGAAGAAGCCTGTCTCAACTTCTCACCCTGAAGAAAGTCATGGCCGCTGTTATTTGTTGAAAGTCATAAAAGGCAGAGAGGATGATAAATAAAAGAGAGGGTGTTCCATTTGAGAATTACTTTCTTTTTAATATCAGAGGACGAGGTTAAAGGACATTATAGATTGCAGAATAATGTTGGTATTGTTTTATCACTGCTTGATAAAATAGAAAATGAACTGGAAGCCCAGACCAAGATGAGTCATGCCGCACCCCCATTGACCAAACTTCTGGCAGCCCTTCATCTCCTGGCCTCTGGCTCAGCTACAGTCTGCTCTCTGCCCTGTGCAGTGTTAAAGCGGCTTGCCATACATGTTTCACCTGGTCGACACGCACTCAGTACTTTGCGCCTCAGGTATTCTAACTGGAAAATTGCAACTGGCTTGATTTGCATAAGTGGTCTCAATAAATCAGGCGCTACACCGGAGAAGGCAGCGCTCCTTAATTTTGTGTGCATGTTAGTAAATACAGCCTCAGTTGATTGAGCTAAGAGTGCACAAGAGCTTTCATCTTATTCACTAAGAAATTTATGCAGATCAAGTTGTGGCGCAAACTATCCTTGAAAATGACACCGCACAAGCAAATAGCCCCCTTCATTACCAATTGCAAGCGCAAATTGGGCTAGGCTGGCATCCTTGCGCTGTTAAGTGCTCTTTATAATTGGAGCGTTGTTTGATCTGGTCTCAGTTTCTAGGATGGAATATCCTCTCCAGTTCTTGCCAGACTTGCTGACAACGATATCCGTGTCTTGCAGAAATGATAGCGGCCATTCTGAGTTGCAAAGTGCCAGTGAATTGGGCCTGGCTTCTAATAATTATGATTTGGGCAAATAATCAGATTTACATATAATTTACATATGCATAAACATGACAGGCGTGTAGAGGCTTTATTCTCTGACCAGCACTTTAAGGCTCATTACGCTCGGTTAGTGAACAGCATGGCATTCTGATTTGGTCATGATGGTGATCTAGCACATTCTCTTCCCCTGCAAATTTGCAGTGAATCCGGGCCTGCGTGTTTATTAGTCCACCAAGTTAAAGGCAAAATGACTCTGTGACCATTCACATTTGTATTCTCTGTAGAATATCATGGCCTTGGATCAGTTGGTGCCAAAACGACACCCGATGGAATTCTAAATGTCAAACTGAGTCTGCATGCGGCGCTGCGCCACCACCTTAAAATGTTATCTGTGGAGCCTCAAAAGAGTTTGCCTGAGGTTAAAGCATGACGATAATCCACTCATACTTTTTCTCCTTTCTTTTTCTTCCTCTCATTTCTAGAATGGACACATCTGTTGCTCAGTGGACCCCATGTGCCTTTAGTCCTGGCAGATCTGAAGGCACCTGTACAGTGTTCTCCATGTAAAAAACACCACCACCCTACGTCTCTTCACTGTCCTCCTCACAGACCTGCGTCAAATAGTATGTGTGTTTGTTTTAGCCTGCTGCGAGTACCAGATGGACGGGGCTTACTGATCGGGATAATTCAAATAGTGTCACATGGTCAATCACAGAAAAATATACAAAGCTGACCTTCAAGTACTTTCCTATGGTTCTCTAAACTTTCTAGCTCTCATTCTATGTCCTGTGTGGTACTGTAAACCCCACCCACCTGTTACCCCAGGCAGGTTAAAACAAGCACTGAGAGTTATTTGCAAATACTCTTTGACCCACGTCTGCCTCCTCAACTCCTCTTTATACCAAATGCGAACATATATCATACCAAACTGATGATGGACTACAGTTTCCACACACCCACACTTTGTTCTGCCTCACCAATCAGCGTGAACCTTTAAGGATCACCGCCCCCCCACTCCGAACCATCGCTACATGGATCTGTAAGATATTACTATTACTGGCATGACTGTGCTCGATGTCCAAACATTTTTGCTGATTTCTAAACTCTCAACGATGATACCCTAGATAGAATAAGGCAGTTAGCGTAAGTTTCCGTTGCCACATTTACGAGAGTCGTCTATATTATGTGGTGCTTTGTAGCATTTTGTTCCAACTCTCTTTTTTGTAATTTATTTCCAAGCTTGTTATTGTGTAATGGTGAAATAAAGTATTTCCATTTACATTTAACACGTGGTGGAGCCTGTCTTTGGGTCTTTGTCTTTGTCTTTATGCCTGAAAACTGAGCACGCTTTTCACTGGTTGTGTAATTATCTGAATTATCTGAAGAATGTGGGCATTTCACATCAACAATGTCTCTTTCATATACAGTATTGATCCTTAGTAAAAAAAAATACTCCCCATTTATCACCTTTTCACCATCTAGACTTATAAAATTAAACAACTCATCTACATATTCTCAAAGCTCTCCTCTCTCTACGTGTGGAAAGTTAATTAAAACGCTTTAATGTAGGAGTGAAGTCATCTTTTTGATATCTCTGAAATAGAGAGGAGCCTCTCTATCCTTTAAAAAGTAATATTTTCTTTTATTTCCGTGCTATCAATCATTTTCTGAGAATAGATTTTTTTTTTTTACAAATGGTGGCTATATAATATTTTCAATCTTTCTCCATTCTTTCTTCAAACTCCTTGTGACGCCAATCTGTGGATAGACGTGAGGAAGGAGGTGACAGTGAGGTCATGTAATGACAGCGTGTTGATGGCGTGTTGAGATCAGCTCTAACACTCACAACCTATTAGCAGTCCACTCGTCATCCTCATATCTGACCTCTCGTGTTCTCAGTTTATCAAAACAGGCATATGTACAGGTGCGTATGCTGTGCTAAAACTATAGAGATTAAATGGATGTATCTGTGTGGTCAAAAGAAAAGAAAAGAATCGATGAGCACGACTGGAGGATACAGGCTTTCTTTCTGGCCCCACTGGGTATACATTATGTACGTGATTTATACGTGTTCAGTGATCTAGTGAGTGGTTACACAGACATGAATGAAGTCAGGAAACATCTTTACACCTTGCATGGATTGATAGATTGACTAAATGTACAGGTGACGATTTATACAGTAGCTGTTGCAGTTTATCATGAGGATTATCCATATTTGTTGGCACCTACTAACATTAGAGATTTTGATTTTAACTACTCTAACTGGCTGATATTGAAGCTTGGAAATTTCAAATTCAATGTATGGGTTTCACAAACCCCAACCCTAACTATACTATCACCATTTGGACTTCAAATCAAGCTCTTTATTTGTTGAATACATTTCCACATTTGCATATATAGATGCAAAGCAAAGACTGTCCCACTTGGGCCACCCAGATTGCATTTCTCCCTGTTTTGTCCCATGCCTCTAGAGGTAGTAGTAATACTTGTATCATAGTAGAGCACTTAGAGCTCCTAGTGTAATTATCATACTCTCTATCAGTTCACAGCCACGGAGCAATGAGTTAAGCCTGGAGATGGCTTTATTTCCCTGTGGAGCAGTGTCTCTCCTACTAACGTATTCCCTGGCTCTACCTCGCAGCTGCTTACATTAACAAACACACAACGTAATAGGGCCCATTTATATTCCAACACACTCTCTCTCGCTGAAGCTTTTTTCTGCATCTATCTCTCCCTAAAAACTTTTTACCTCAGGTTATCATGACTCTAAACTCATGCCTGACTTGAATGAGAGCGAAGGGGACAGTGGGCAGTTCACAGCGGCTGCTAGTGGGTTGGCAAGGGCACCATCTGGCCTGCTTTGGTCCAGTGGCTTCTAGCCGGTGGTGGCAAGGAGCCAGTGGGCACCTGAGTAGTGGTGGCACAGCGGGGCAGAGTGGTCCTCCAGCTGGCTCCTAAATGTTCAATTTTCCATGGCAGTGCTGAACCCTCGGCAACAGATGCCTGGAACGGCAGGGAGTCCACTTTACTGCCTGTCCCATATTCATTGTTAATGACCGCACGTATCATTGTGATTGGCTATGGCTGGTGAGGCAAGGCAGCAGAGAAACATCAGTTTTACTTTAGCGATCTTAAATTGATAAAGATTGATCAGCATGTAACAGGCATGTTTGTTTTTATGTGACATTCAGGAGGAGCTCAAATTGGTCACTCTGATATGAACGGGATCTCTGCAGGGAACTTGGTTAATATTTGTCAAAGAGAGCAGAGGCTGCAGCTTTTAATTATTCATTATTTATTCATAAGTACATTTGTTAATATGTAAATCTAAAAGAGTGCTGACTAGGCAGTGTGAGGTAAATCCACCAATTACCATATGTAAAGGAGAATTAATTGTTCATGGACAAGCGCAGTTTAAGGAAACCCTTCACTGGCAGTTTTTTTCCTTTCTTTCTTTTTTTACAAAGCCACTCCAGATGCATTCACCAGTATTGGATTCTCCCCAGCAGGTGTCATGCACCGGGTCACTGGCTGTTAAGTCAGCTGGAGGCACAAACCACTGGAGATGCTTGAGAAGGTGCCAGCGCAGCCTAACGCCACTGCAAAACACCTCAGCAGCAGTTAGCCATGCATACTCACCAATACCCTCCTGTAGTTGATTGGACTGCAGAACAATTCCTAGAATAAAAACTGAACCCCTTCCCCCACATTGAAATAGGAAGGCAGAAAGTTATTATCGCAAAACACTATCTGGGGAGTCGGTCTTCTAAGCGAGTCGGTCGGAGGTGCTGAGAGATTTGTCCGCGCCGCCTGTTCCTCTGTAAGGTATCACAAACCTGCCGTAGGAATCAGTCATGAATCCCGATTCCCGTGTGGCCGCTGGGGACGGAAACCATCTCCGGCTCGGTCTGAGGGACTGAGGGAGACCTGCTAGCTGGCTGGGACAGGCTGCACTGATAAATTTCACAGGGTCTCCCAGGGTCACAGAGCTGTCAGCACAGAATGATGGGCCATCCTGGGACATGATACACTGATCTAATTGGAAGATAGCTCAAAGACAGTGGAGGAGATCCCAGTAGCTGTCTCTTGCCCCCTTTGGTGCAGCTTTCTGGTCTATATTTAGCTGTAGATACAACATTACCAGTGAGATTTCATTTCATTTATTAGATTCAGTCTTGTGTCATTTCTGATTTGGTGGTAGAAGATCTCATGTAAATAGAATGAACGGTGAATGACGTGAAGTGTTTCACAATGCCTCTGGAAAATTTGGATCCAATGACATGAAAAAAGCGGTGTCTGAAAATTTGATTCAAAGCAGAATATTATCGATCACGAATACCACCAACACAAATGCACCCACTGCATTTAGGAAGTAGTCAATACGCTAGTAACACAATGTGGGCACCAGGCTCCAACACCCTTACACCCCAAACATTATTGAAACTCAGGCTTTGATGTGCTCTCTCAATTACGGCATGGTCCTCCAAAAATCAATATCTCATTTCTCAGCCCAATGGCAGACTTGGAAGAGGCCTCAGTCGAACACCTAATACACTCTGGCAATAAGAAATATTTTCTCACATAAGCAACTTGGCTACATGAGCTCATGTGTTCATATAGCTGCTCAGTTTTCAAACGAAACATATTCACATTCACATCTCACATTTACATTTTAAGGCATTTAGCTGATGCTCTTTACAGTGAGTGACCAGACTGGGGTTCAGTGTCTTGGATGCAGTGACATTTCCATGGCGACTGGCTGCTGCAGAGATCAAACCTGTTGTGGTTACAGGATATTCTCTCTAACCGCTACCTCACCCTACCACCCATTGGATTTAGGATCATATCTATAACAGCTCACTCACATGTGCACATTATCTATCAAGCGGTTCTGCCTGTGAGCTGTCCAGTTTTCAGTTATTACATATTTTCGATCCAATCTGTAACTCATTCCCATGTGAATATGTTCTGTAAACAAAGGCAGCCTGTAAAAAAAAATAAAAAATAAAAAATTAAATAGATAAATTCAAATTGTTTCACACTGGCATAAATCAAACAGGGGACAGGCCCCTAGCGAGAGGCATTCTAATCTGAGCCTGGTGTCATGTGTATGCAGGCAACATATTCAAGTGTCCTTGTGAAGATAGTATCATTATCTCATATCGCCCATATTAATTGGGGCAGCAGCTGCAAGAGGTTGACCTGTGCTGTTGCTTGGCAACCGTGTCCCTAGCATATAGAAAAATGTAAACTAGAACTTTTCTCACTGGGAATTACATAACAAGATCAGCAACCTCCTTTTAAAATATCTTGATATTATTCAATCTCACAAAGCAGTCAATACCAAATAGCTCCGTATATAACAAATGTATTAATTTATTGGTAACACAAGATTCAACAGACGTACAGTATACTGAGCAAACACTGAAAAGAGTTATCCTTTGCTTTTAAAAAACACAAACATACAGAAACTGATGCAAAGTGTCTGTCAGTTACGCAACACAATAAACAGCATAGGGGAAACATTCATTTTCAACCTGCACACAATACGTACATTAAAAACATGTTGTTATATCCCCTGTAGTTCAAAGAGGCTCTGCCCTTTGGTGAAACACTCCCCCATTTACCAAAAGGTTGCCTTGCTGCACAGCCGGTGTTATCTCCAAAAATGAAAAACGCTGAGCTGTAATGACTTCTTAGACCTGTAATGTATAAAAGGGTGATTACAGAACCAAGAATTGCAAACCAATTATGCTAAGTAAATCGACCTCTTCACAGAATGGCCTCTCTCACAAACAATCAGTGTAGCTGCAAAGACCTACAGTACACACATAACAAGGTTCAAATGCACGCAAACAGACACACGCACACACACACACAAGAACACACACAAACATGCACTATACAGTATAAAACATCCTTTACACACAAATGCAAGCATATCTATCACAGAATGTGCCCACACAGCCGCACAAACACACACACCCATGGCCACAGGCACACACACAAACACACACACACACATGTCATGCACACACACAAGGAATACCTGCACAGTGGGGTGACCATTGCAAAACCTTTTGTTGGAAAAAACTACAATGACATAGCATAGCTTCGGTTGAAAGCAAATGTCACAATATGTTTAACAAACACAAAAATCCCCCTCTCTCTCCGATTTTGCTTGCAAGCATCATGCAAATAGTCCCATATTCTCCAATTTGCCTCCTCAAACGGTGACCCCCTCCCTCCAAAACATGTTGCAGTTATTACATTACATTATCATTAGATAGTCAATCATTATCATTAGAGTATATCAGAGCTTTTCTCAATTGTTTTGACACATTTCATACTCTCAGTTACATGTAACACAGCCGTTTAAATCTTTGATAATTTCACAAAACTAACTGTACAATTTAATTGTTTTCACACAAAACTACATGATTTATTGGTAGTTAAGTGGTCAGAATAGTAAACTTGTTTGTTTGTTATTTTGAAGCAAATTGTGATTTAATATCAGTCATCGTCAGTACTACCTCCTTACTGTATCACACATAGACATGTAAATATGTCAGATATGACTTTACCAAATGACAAATCTATTAGATAGATATTTTATAGATATTTTGCTTACTGTAAATGAAAACATTTCAGCAACAAATTATGGATAAAATTCCATAGCATGAGATTAAGGGGGGAAAAAGGACTGTGGAACATTTTGGTAAACAAGTTTTATCATTAGTATTCCTACACAGTAGCTGAATATATTATCAACAGACAACATGTGTAGTTTTGATGTGAATATTTGATTTCAATAAAGATGTCATCTGAATAGAAATCCATTTTGAAATGGAGCTGGGCCGTTTTGCAAAATGAGAGTCTGTTTCGAAGGCTGTGTTAACCGTTCTGAGAGCATGAACCTTTGTTCGGGAGAAAAATGTCACATCAATTTAGAAAAAACTGTATAATGTAGGCTGATGTGGCAGCTCACAATATCATTACACTGGAGCGATGAGGTATTCAGCACCCTTGACTTTTTGCACATTTTCTCATGCTACAAAATAATAAATAAAAGTAACATTATTTGGGATTTTTGGTCTAAAATCTTTGCTAATACTCTTTTATATTAGAGTGAAAATTCAAAAAATGCATGTGAAAGTATAAAATTCCAATAACAGAAAGAAATAAAAGCCACTTAATACTCACCCACTTCACTTGGGCTATAGTATGTATGCATATGTATTATTCATTCTTCATCTTTAGGTAATGGCAAGACATTTTAAATATATTTTCTTTTCAAAATGCCTTGACATCAGCTTCCCTGCTAGAAGTGTTATCCCATTTTAGTCTCACATTTTAATGGGATTTTAGTGTTCAGAATACTAAAGGCGAGTGGTGAATACTGTCACTTATGGCTGGCATTTGATTCCAGTTCCTGTGGTTTCAAAGTGGTTTCAACTATCATTCCTCCATCATTATATATAAAAGCACAGAGGGGTGCAGTGTCAGTGCAGCTTCTGTTCTCTAAAAACTGGATCGAAATGGGACAGGACATATGAAATGATAATCTGCATGCACAGATTTTAGACCAAAACATTTATTTTGAGCAAATTTTGTAGCATGAGAAAATATGCAAAAAAAAAAAAGGCAGTGAATACTTTTTAGAGCCACTGTAAAGATATTTTTTTTAAACTTTCAGGGTTTTCTGGACATACAGAAGCCCTGAACTTTGGTGCACAACTCTCGCCTGCACATCAACAGTAAGTTTATGCTAAGGGCGAAACCACCTTTCTGACCTCATTGGTATTCAATCCAGAGGCACCGGCCACAGCAATCATGAGGTGACTTGTTGGTTTGCTATTTGATCTCAGCTGATTATATTTATTATCTTTCAAACTTGATATTATGAGCGGGGAAATGAGTAGTTTATCAGCGCACATTGACGTCCATAATCGTCGTCTTTTCAACAAGAGTGATACACATGAAAAGAAGAGTAAGGGAGACATCACAAGAGAATAAATTAAACCGTTAAAATAAGTGTGAGGATCTATAATGAGGTAACCATTGTCCATGTGACACAAAAGCGTACACACATAGCAGACCAAACTAGGACATCTTCCATTTTGCTGCCTATAGTGGTATAGACTGTCAGAATCGGTTTCTGTCTGTATCTCAACATATGAAATATCAAGGCACTACTGTAGCTGTAATACTGTTGTGATACAATAAAATCCACATGACCACCATGTCATAACTGTAGAAATACTCCTCTGATATAGGCACCAAAATAGTTTACGATAAGAAAATTCAATTAGGAAAACGCAAAATGTAGCGAGCACCATGTCATTTAAGTTGCAGTTAGAGACTTTGCATTCTGTTTTAAAAGATCTGCATTGTTATTGGAATTGGCGCCATTTTGGAGACCTTCGACAAGACTGTTTTTACAAAAATATATATAAATAAAAAACAACTGCAATAGAACAGAAGACGTCAAGATCTGCTCGGCGGTCGTCGTGGCTGATCGTGTAGCATTTCTTCGTCCTCCTCTTGAATCCCAAGATCAGTCATGTTCAACATCTATCTTGACTAGAAGGTTCTGGTGTTACAGCTTGGTCCGCCATCTTACCAGAAGACAAACAATAATTCAAGATCGCCATGCACATGACAAACTACCTTGATATCTGCAAAAGGTGAGCCCTCCAAGGCCTTTACATAACGTGGCCTTGTTTTCAACCTTTTCTGCAGTTATGTAGCTCATAGCCTCAAGGGTCATACGGTTACGGAGAGGGTTTGTGGACATCGAAAGAGACTGCTGGTTCCCCCTGCTCTACGCTGTCAATCACGATACTCGGATGTGTCTCTTGGGTTTCCGTAGAAACAGGTGAGGTTGAGTTAGTAGAGGGTGTCGTCCCAAAGTGCGGCCCGTCTACTGACAGAAGCATGGGCGTTCCCGATCGTTTCAGCGTATCGCCCATGATTATGTGCACCTCCTCCGGCGTCACGCCCATCTCCTTGCTGTACTCCGACGGCGACTTCCGCTTGATCCTCTCGTAGGTCTTGTCTTGACTCTCGGGGAAGGTCTCGCTCTCCTGGAAGCGCCCGAGCAGCCAGATGAAGAACCCAAAGAGGACGAACGCTGCCAAGCTCGGGATGAAGGCCAGGCACTTGACGTCCAGGCTGGCTCCTACGTAGCGGCTGTGGAGGAACATGTCCCGCTCCACGTAAGTCAGGTTGGTGCCGGGGTTGATGTTGGTGGAGCGCCACTCGTAGGTGAGCGTGCTGCGGTTGAAGTCGCTGAGCGTCTCCGGCTCCTCCACTGTGAAGATCTTCTCGCCGGGTCCCACATACTGACCGTACTCGTAGGGCTTGTAGAAGATCTGGTTCTTCCACATGTTCAGGTCCAAAATCAGCACCAGGAAGATGATACCGTAGTTGAACCACTTACCTGTACGGAGATATACATGACTGCCGTTAGTTTACAGATCAAACTAGGCTTCCGGTGACAGCACAAAAGGAAGAGCCACTTCCGGTACAGGCAATTAAACAGACAGGCAGACTGGCATACAATGCAAGCCTACTCCAAATGAGATTTAAGGGGGGGGCGAGTCAGACAGACACAAATTCTGTCACATTAATTCATCAGGGATTCCTCTCACTCTGTATTCCTCATGTATCGAGGCCCATTTGCAGGTGCTAGTTCCTCCACAATATCTCCTAACAAGATCCCGACATTACCACGAGACAGCCATCTCCCCAGGTTGACTGATAGCAGGGCAGATGGCTCTCCGGGTATACGTGACACCGCTCCCTTCCTCTCCCCGAGATATGCTGTTAATAAGCTTTTAGTTAAACCAATCACGTTGCGCCGGAGCCATTTCCATAATGCTTAATGGATATGCAATGCATTAGGGTTAACAACCTTGCGCGAATCAGTGAACGTTTGAACAGCTTAACATTTACCACAGGAACATTCGTTTTGCCTCCCCTTGATGGTTGTGACTGGCTGTGTGCACGCCGCGGAACGAAATGGAGAAACCAAGAGGATGGTATTAAATGGGAAATAGACTCTCTTGCTGAGAATATGTTTATAGACAGCGAGAGGTGGAGATGTGTCTCGCTCAACACAGGTGCTTATATGAGGGAGCGGAAGCACAATTACAGCGGTGAAGACACCTGTGTGCCACATCAGCAAGAAAAGTGTTTTACACGGTTGCTGTGATGCCCATCAAGCTCTTCCCCCAGCAAACAGAGAAAAACTAGGGTGGCGTCTATGACATACTAGGTATTCAGAATACAATTCAGAAATAGGCCCAAGTTACGTATCTCTTGGGGATATTTTCACTTAATTGATAATGATTATGAGTGTTTAGTTTACTCCAAATGAAAACTGATGAACTCATAACAGTGAGATGACCCTGTTCTTTGTGTGCAGCAGCTGTGCCTGTGCCTGCACATACCTGTGATGTGAATGTGGTACTCCTCTTTAAAGAGCCCCTTGCAGACTGGAAGCTTGACCTTCACCTGCGTGGTCGACATTCCTGGCAGGTTCATATCCAGGTCGCCCATGAAGTGAGGGAACTCCCAGTCCTGGAAAGCAGGCAGGCATGCACGTACACACACACACACACACGCACACACACACAGACACACACAAGTTAGCATGCCATTTTCTGAGCAGCAGCAATAGTTTCAACTGAAAAAATCAAACTCATTAAAATAAATGCATTGAATGATGGAATGGGGGAAATTACAAATCTCAGCCATATGCTTAAATGGATGTTGAGCACAGTACTTGCTCATATAAACTCATATTACATCTCTATGGAGTGTCTCATAGACTCACTGGAGGTCAAACATGGTGTCAGGAGCTGTAGCTACAGTACAGTGTGTGTTTACAGCCTTGTGGAATGTAGAAGTGCGCACTGGGATTTCAACACGTCAAAACACATCAGCGGGCACCCCAAACTGACATTTAGAAGCTGCCTGTGACTTTGCTCGTTTTGCTAGTGCGCTGTAATATTTGGTACCCACTGGCTTCTGTAAAAGGCAATCACCGCTCTTCCTGAGGTCCACACACAGAACAACAAAGAGACAACATGACGCATAAATGAAATAAAGACACACAGTGGTGGCAAGAGTACCGATGCTGCATATTTCACAAATATTGATTCTGTTAATTCAGCTGAAGAGTGCCTGTCTGGTAAATTACTCCGGTAACAGTAGGAGAATAGCTCCCTTAAAGGATAGCACACTAAAAAGTTTTTAAGCACTCAGCGACTAAAATTGTTCCCCCAGATATTAACTGACAACTTCTTTTTGGCATGTTCCTTGCAAATAATGGAATGGGTCATTATCAGGCATAGCTTTAGGGCGAGTCCATTTCTAACATCTGGTACCGGAGATGGTTCCTTCGATAAAAAAAAGCTAATGTCTTTTATTGGGTGTAAATGCCTGAATTGCTATATTTTACTGTAAATAATAGATGGATCGTTCCAATTCTCCTCACCACTGTTAGAAGTAAAAGTACAGATTTTTGAAAGGACTCAAAAAGCTAGCGTTACTCAAAAAATCTACTCAAGTACAGTAACTAAATTGTGATTAATGGTTACCTTGCAAGTCTGGAAACACAATCACAGAATGGTAAACACACAGGTAAGACTAACGTTGAATCACACATTGAGTCAGACAGAGGAACATTGTCTAAAATGATTTAAAGTTGTTTCTTTCTGCTGAACCGACTTCAGTTTCCCCTTGGTTCCTGTTATTTCCACAGAGCGTTTTAAGGCATGCAATTAACACATGTCTGAATTCACCATATCCTCATGTGATCCAGAAGTTCCCATGCCAATATCCATGAACTGCATAACCGAGTGGGGATGGCCCCCTTGATATTAATTAAGTCCTCCACTCCTCTGCCATAGTTATCTGTTCCTATAGAACTAACAGGCATGACATTTAAGCCATACACTCCCTTCCACACGATGAGAAACAGTGGGGATATACAGTATATACATGTGCATACCAGTGTGTCATCCACATATGTAAATGTGCACACACACACACACACAAACACACACACACACACACACACACACACACACACACACACACACACACACAAACACACCAACA
>OMOV01112610.1:0-10907 GCA_900312565.1 Beryx splendens | reverse complement strand
AGCGTCGTGGGGGACTAAAAAATAAGCCTTCTGATGCCGGGGGAGGGACGGGGTATTACAGTTATACCAGCCATATAATTCAGCGCGCTGCCATGCAATTCCCAGCACATGGCAGAATATGGCAGGCCTGGCTAACATGGGCATGCGGCTGCATTTTAATTAGGGGCGACAGCATGGTTGGGCAGGAAATCGAGTGTGTGTATGTGTGACAGAGACACAGAGAGAAAGAGGGAGCATGCAAAAGGGAGACAGACTGACAGACAGAGACAACTGATGGAGTAGGGAATACTCACAGGAACTGGGGACAACAGGGATGTTGCTCAGCAGGCTGAGGATCTGTGGGCGGAGGAGGGAACCATCCCAGACGTTGAGAAATTTGTAGAGAAAGGCCTCTGTGCTGGAGAATCCCTCCTGGAAGAGCAAATGGGACAAAAAACAACAACATATGTCTGTGGTATCACTTAATAACAAGCAGTGAGTGTCAGCTGAGTGCATGGATGCCAGTCAAGGGATACAGAAATGGTGGAAGACAGGTGTGTGAGAGAGGTTGGCGTTGGGCCTGAAGGGTGAGCCTCACCTGGAGAAAGTCCTGTGCAGACAGCAACTGGTCCAAAAACTGTAGAGCCTCCTCTGAATTCTGGGAGACTCCCCCGTCGCTGCAGAATAAAAACTCTTCATAAAAAAAAAGAGAGAATGGGCGTTTAGCAGGTGAAAAGGTCATGGGAACAAAATGAAAAAAGCAGCAGATTTCTGACTCTATAAGTCTTTTGACAGTGAGATCCTCCCTCTATTTTAAAACCTTTCCCTGAAAGAATCCCTTTGATATGCCAGCTAGGTAATGTTGTTTGGGTTCAACTCAAGGTGAGCTTTGCTTTGGACGCATCTTCCTGATGGAAGATGTCGGAGTAGTTTTGTAGTTGCTATTCCCCTACCTTCGTGCAGAGCATGGCCAAGCCAGAAGTTTAGGCGTAGGTAGGCAGACTCATCCTGTACACAGTCCAGGTACTGCAGTGCCAGACTGGAGCCCAGCAGAGAGCCCATCTGAGCTGGCAGCTGCGTAAATGAAGGAAAAAAACACATGCATCCAAAAAAAAAGTAAGATAAATAATAGTGGCAACGACAATAGTATAAAATATGCATGACTACAGAGGAGAAGCACAGAGATATGATGAAAGAAATCATATTGTCTACCTGTACCCACACACTCTCTCACATCATATCAAAGACAAACACACACACACACACACACACACACACTTAAGGCCAGAGCGCAAAGCTGATCTGTGTGCTAAATCGGCTCACATCAGGAGATTAGTTCACCTACTGAAGAATAAGAATCCCCTGATGCTCCTGTCCTTGCTTTCACTGAGTGGGCCATCAATCCGCTACTGGGCTAATTCTTCAGTATCCAGTAATCCTCATAATGCCAGCATTGGGACATCTCTCCCATCACTCAAGACATTTTCCAGTCTCTTATTGTGTACGAGCAGCTGCCTCCCAATATGGGGACTTTGTCAAGTATAATAAATAAATTAGAACCAGGGAAGACAGATTGTCGACGGACACAGCTCAGTATTCCAATGATTAGGGGCAAATGCATCATTATTCTGAGAAAGCAACATTCTGCTTTTAACAACGGGAGTGCAGGCGAAGGAGGAGAGAATCAACGATCCTCCCTGAATAGTTTTATCTGGATGACTGACTGTACACATCTGTCCATCCGGCACATGGTAAACTACGGCTCCTTGGCTATAAAAACAGTTAACGCTATCGCCATCCGAGCGCCTTATTGCTCATGTTGACTTTGTGAGCAGTGAAAGAGATAAATTTATGTAGCATGAAGCATAAAAGTCCTTAAGCCATTTAAAATGATTTATGTCAGTTTATCAGGTCATTGGATCTGCAGAGCAAATAGACATTTATGGGGGGGGCTTTTTAAACGGCTGTTCGCTTTGTAACTTTTTCAATGGATTACTCAGATACATCTCTTTTCATTTGTTAATTCATAGAGGATAAACAAACAGCTGAAGTCTGTCAACAGAGCAATGGCACGTTCAGTCAGCAAACGCCAAGCAGAGTGCTCATGAAGCTGCTTTACGCTTGAATCTAACAAACAAATGACAGCGCCAGGCCACCTCTGCTGTGTTTCTGTAGGACAAAGTCGCTGGTGGCCTGGTACTTGGTCCAGGCGAAAATCTACAAGTGGCACAGTGCCACCCTGTGGCCAGGATGAAATATCACAAGTTAAATGGAGTGGGGTCATTCATTCTAATGGCGTGCAGAATTCAGAAATTGACATACTCTTTATTCTGCTGCTTAAGTGCTCATCTTCCATCTGTTCCTAATCCAGGTGTTTTGGAGCTATGGGACTACCAACTGAGAGTGGTAGCAGAGGTACAGAGAGGTAGAGGCTGAGAGAGAGACTGATGCCTAGTCCAAAAAAACGTAGCCTTTTCTATGCTTTTTGGCCTTTCATCCACACGCAAACTGCATTTTAGGTCACTGAAAACGGACCTTGTGGAAAACTCCTCCCAAGGTGAAGACTTTTCAAAACTCGTGTAGACAGGTGAAACGGAGCTTTTTGTAAACGCTGACATGATAACCTCAACTTGCGCACGGCAATTGCTGTTTTATTTGTATTGAGCATGCGTCAGGAACCTGTGAGCCGACTACTTTACGTGTAGTCGGCACTGTTAGGTTTAATTACGTGTTTATAAGTCAACCTTTCTGTATTTCTCTTACTTTACTCTTCTGCTTGAAATCCGTGATCCAACTCGCTTTTGAAAAAAAAGTGGCAGAAAGGAAGCAGAGCGCTCAGTTTGTTGCCAGGCAACCAAAGCAGCACTGACTTGTCCTCTTGTGTGAAGTGAGTGTGGATCTTATCCGCTCAAGTTGAACTATTTTCCACTCTTTGCGCGACCGACCGTGGAGGAGAAATCCACGATCTGCCGCACAGCCGTCAGTGAGTGCGGAATCCACCCCCCGCCATAGGAAATAATGGCATTTGAGCGGAAACTGCTCCGCAACGTGAACGCTGCAGAGGCGTTTATTAATCGTTTTTGCGTTCTCGTGTGGACGGAGAGATTTTCTAAAACACTGTTGGTGTGGACAGAAACGAAGGAGGAAAAACCCTGTTTTCAAAAATACCCGCGTATGTGTGGACTAGGCCTGAGAGGGAGACAAGAGGCAGATTCAGAAGTAGAATTCAGAGAGTCGTCCTTGGAAAAACTACCTCTATACGGTGGAGATTTTTCAGCAGTTGAGCGAAGGAGTCGAGCTGCACCAGGGGGACCACCTTTGTGCTGGAGATGATGTCGGTCTGAGCCTGGGTTTGGACTGCACAACTCAATGCTGGCAGTTCCAGATATTTCTGAGAGAGTATAGTAAAACAGGCAAGTAAGTATACAGGCAAGCCTAGGCTATTTCATTTCCTGGAATTAATCCTGATGCCAACATGAAAGGGAAAAACTTAAAAAGGCTAAGATCACTCCACACAATAAATTCTACACCCATTTTCAAAATTGTTCTTACAACTGAATCAGACCAAATCGACATAACCCGAGCCATGTCCATACCCTTTTCCTAGGGATGGTCTTATCTTTCATCCCGAAGGTCAGACTGATGCCAGGGGCAGCCTGGGAATTGTTCCTTTTCTGGACGAGATTCAGTGCCGATTTCCAGGGGGCATTGTGGTTCCTAAACCCAGCCTGAAAGACAAGAGCAAAGACACGATCACTACAGTGGTTTTGATGGTCACATGTTATAACAAAAGCAGAGTGGGTGTGAACTGCACAGTTCATGTACAAACCCTCATTCGTGACGGAAGGGAAAGCGTCACCAACTCCGGGCAGAACACTTTGTACAGCGACAGCAACTGCAAGAGGAACGGCGGCTTGCCCTGAGGAGAAAGGAGAGAATATGAACACACTCTTTATGATACATCTTTGAGCTAGGCATCTCCCCTTTTGATTGAAGTCTCTAATTATATGCAATACATCTATAAACGATTATATGGGAGGATAAACTGTTTATGGGAATTGTGTGCATAGTGCAGATAACACAATATGACAGTATTATTCCCTCCCGCAATTTATCATTGAATGGATTTACATACTGAGTGAGGAAATCATGTACTGGATAGTTTTGATAGATTGCTCCAAAGAACTGAAAGGATGTGGAAACGAGAGGTTGAATCTATGAAATTTGATCACATAAAATCTGCAAAGGGCAAACAGAGGATGGTTACCAGTTTAGATTGTAGATCCAGTAGCTTCCTGACTCTGAACAGTCGCACTATGATGGAAAAAAGAAGTGTGACATGATGCTTAGAGAAGGCATGAAGTTAACACAAAAAACAGGTGATAATGGAGGAACCCAGAAAAACAAATCAATGGCAGTTGTATATCCAAAAACCGTGAAAAATAAACCCATGTATATCACATCCCAGGTGTGAAAATGTTTGGCTTACCACTTTCCTTTCTGGTCAAAAGGTACAACAGATGGCAGACGAAAGGACACTGAAAAAATTGCAACACAATTTCATCATTAATCCACA
The DNA here is from genome assembly GCA_900312565.1 of Beryx splendens. Classification (NCBI taxonomy): domain Eukaryota; kingdom Metazoa; phylum Chordata; class Actinopteri; order Beryciformes; family Berycidae; genus Beryx; species Beryx splendens. The sequence continues at coordinate 6,352 of OMOV01112610.1, read as the reverse complement.
AACATCAAAACTGTTCAGTGGCTCTCATATCATGTCTCTATGCTGGTAAGCACTCAATAATTCAGGAGTCTACTAACAACAACCATGTAAGTACAATGCAGGACTGGGGGAGTCACGAACCGCTGAGGGCTGGTTATGAAGCATCTTGCTGGTTATTAAGAATGAAACAAACCCCTTTGTTGTCTATAAACGTTACGCTTGACGTGAACCAGATCAGCTAATGGTCTGTCTTTCTAGTCAGGCTTAGCTCCATCTATCTCCCTGAGACCGTTTCTGCGCCTGGAATAGGGCACAGCATACTTAAAAACCAAGTGGCATTTGCCAATTTATTCCTATTTATACTAAGCTCTGACAGATACAAATATAAATATGTCATTTAAATCAAATGTCAAATTAAGATTAGTAAACTTTAGATTTCCCACTCAAACAAACAGTTGTAAATAAATAGTATACAAATTTGATTTGATGCTGTCACATTTGTGCTAAGCAGCTTATTACAACAATGCCAAGATCATCACTACACATACCAGATTTTCCTCTGTCACAAAGCTGAAGAGAAAGCCATAGATGGCTCGAAGCTGGTCCTTAGCGTCAATCATGTCAAACATGGTCAACACCCATTTCATGAAAAGAACCTGGAAAATATGTACACGTGCATTAGACACACACTCAGGTTCATGAATTATTAGGCTAAAACCTTAACCAGACATGACACATACAGGCTCTCAGGAAGATAAACCAACACTCACTCATCGCTGCAGAGTCCAAGAACCTCTTACACACAATAGGTGTTGTTTTCTTGATTTTCAGTTATTTTTCCAGACTGAATAATTGCATGAATGCAAAGTAAACAGACAGCGTAAGTAGTCTTAATTCACAGCCTGCAGCTTAAAAATGGATCAGGTGGCTGTCAGGTCCATAAACAGTCATTACACAAAATGGCTACTGGTAACAGCAACAGGTAAACTAAACTCACACTTTTGTGATTATTAATAGAAAATTAAGTAAAACTAATTACTATTAATTATTTATAATGCTCCCATATCTCTGACAGTGAATGTGACCATTGTACTTCTGATCCAACAATGTGCTTGTGAATTAAAATAATTAGGGCAAAACAAACAATTCAAGAAATTATTGCACAACAACACAAAATAAAAAAATTAACTATTGTTGAGATCAAAGCTCAAGCGTAAATCTTCAACAGGCAACTTCACACGTAAGCAGCTCTAAATGGCAGCAAGACGGAAATGTTTAAAAAAATTTGAACTTAAATACCCAGAAATCATATATATCGTTACATCAGCAGATGGCACAGAGCACGGTCGCCAACCCAGCCGGTCTGCGATCGCTTCATACCAAACGGGACAAACTATTTTGCTCTTAAGTTTTGTCACTTCCTGTGGACTGAGAAGTGTACCAACACTAAATTTCATTTAGGAAAGTAGGGCAAATCTATGGGCTCTCAATTAGGAGAGGATGCTCTTTTCTGTTGCATCTGAGGTATTATAGGCAAGCCCAACACAAATGACAGTGTAAGACAGTTGTAAGTCAATTAAGGTCTTTACTTGTGTAGTGATAGGTATTTTGCGGACCGACAGCCAAACTACCGCTCGAACAACGGCCTCCTGTGGCACCGCGGTGGCAGGGATCAGACACTTCAGCACCCGGACACACAGACTATGTCCTACACAGAGCAGAGCACAAAAAGAAAAACACTTACATAGAGAGAACAAAAGTGAGACTGACTGCTAAAATACTAGATTATTAAGAGATGCCATAGACTCAACAGGTGTTCCAGGCCAGACAATTCATGTACCTTGTGTTTGAAACGTATGAAAACTATGTGTTCACATCAAACTGATAATTTCACATCACATCTACTGCATCAGCAATGTTTACCTCCAAGATTGTTGTGAACTGGTCCATGAAACTGTGCAAAGGCAGGCTGCATGACTTTTACAGTGGCTTTTGTGCAGTCCAAACACAATAGTATTATATTTTAAAATGACTACCAGATATTATTGCATTTAATTTTGATAAGAAACGTCTGTACTCAGCCAATTATATCAGTGGCCTACAAGTAGGGGCCCAATCCCATTGCTGGAAATGCCAAATTTAACATCCTGCCCACAGTTGCTGAGATATAAAAGTGACTATCTTACCCATACGAAGGCTTATGGCAAACTCCAGCATAATAGAGATGGCTTCTGGGGGAAGTCCTTTTGCGTATGCCACCCTCTCCACCAGTACCAGGTTCTTCTCCACCTCATCATTCCCAAGACATGGAGTGCCTGCTTCAACTGGAGGAAGAGGAGAAACGGCACATCAGAGAGAGTGTGTGTGTGTAGGTGTGTGTGTGTGTCTGTGCAACAGAAAATGTTCAGTTACACAGCTGACGACAAACACAATACAATACAACAAGCAATGGCAACAGCAAAACAACAAAGAAACAACAAAAAGGTTAAGATGTCAGAACGAGCTAGCTGAAGTATAGAGTTTATTTGTTAATTTCTGCTAAAGTTTATGTTTGGTCAAGTAAGAGCAGACCAGACTGTCTTACCAGTAACGTTAACTGACTTAAATAAACTATTTACTGAGCCAAACTAAAGCATTCCTGCCACAAATCCTGGTTTGATGTCCCCAGCTAGCTAACGTTAGCTAGCTAAATCGGTGTAGTTAGCAGCTGAGAAGTTCACTGGGGGGAAATGGATGGTAAATTTGGCAACGTTACGTAACTTATCGGTAACGCTATGCCCCATATTCAAAAAGAAAGATTTTTTCTGGCCATGCCTATTTTCTGTCTATTTTCCTTGTTGTAAATACTGGATAGTAACGGTGGTTACGCCAACGTTAGCCAGCTAGCGTTGCCGTTGCAGTGTCGTTACCTACCGTCTGAAAAGTACTTCAGCGCAACAACAAACGGGCTCTCCGCCTCGCTTTTAATTCTTTCTTTCTCCGCGACTCTCAAGCTTCTGTTACTGTTCTGACTAGAGATAGATTGGTCGCTTGTAGACAACGAGTCTAAATCCGGCGGCCTCGACATGTTTAGCGTTGTTGCCATTCCTACATTGCTAAAAATTTGTTTCTCTCAGCCCGCAGCCATTCAAATAAACTCAAATCTTCCGCGCGACCGTTTGCCGTGCGCTTGCGCAGTATAGTACATCCGCTAGCTTCTTGGGTGTTGTAGTCCTCTCCTTTGGAATACTACTGCAAAATATTGCAATAGTGGTAAATAAAAAAGGTTGGTAAACTATTATCTCTCATCATCAGTCGAACAATTAGCAATATAACACAAATCAATTGTATACTGTAAGGCACGTATTTCCCCCTATACATGTAACATCATCATATTAGTTTCATGCTATTGCTATGAAATTAGTAAGAAAGTGGTTAGACTTTTGGTTTACAGCCCTGACCGTAAATCCAAGTTCATTTCACAAAATGCAATCCAAAACTGTTGTAAGATGTGTAATATAAAATGTCGATAACATAAATAACACATCTAGCCACTGTTAGGGCATGGTGGAGAGCACTGCATTTTAGGCTGTGCAGTTTATTGGCTTGTTATGAAGTACTTGCCTTAACTGGGATTGAGACAACAACAAAACACAATGTTGTGGGGGGGGGGAAACCATGTTGTTGGACAGTTGCGTTATTTGAAATGGCATTAAGTATGCGGTACAGTTGAATGAAATAAAAACACACAAACATTTAGTCCATCTCACCTCCAATTCTTTATTTTAATTATATCATTTACTTTTACAGAAATATTATGAAAAGACTAAGAGACATGATTTTCAACTGAGATTGCATCCAAAAAGCTAAATTTGAATAGGAATCCTTTTCATAGCTTCAATAAGGAAATTAAATCAAACAGATAAGCGAAAGACTTAAGTGACAGTGAATGAACGTAAGAATTTATTAACTGTGAACAGCAAAAGTCAAAATCCAGTTTCTTTAACAAGCAAAGAGACTTTTCATTGGATTTTGCTCTGAAAACATGTAACCCATATCAGACACCTGATGCAGCACCTGCTGTCCTTTCCAACTAAACAACTTCAAGGTGATACTTGAAGCTGAAATGAGAAGGAGGATTTTCAGCTTATTTTTCTTTAGGAAAAGGGATTTCATGCATATAGGTATTGGGGAAAAGAACAACTAGGATGTATGTATTTTTTCTAAAATAGGCCTGCTAAAAAAAGATGTGGCTATTCAATAAATGCAAGATGATGTATAATCAGTCCATAAATCTTCCAACAGTACTCATTTTGGTGTATAATCTATACTTTAGGCCAAATGAAACATGCTTGAACTATTGTAAAATAATACAATTAATAAATTATCAGTTTCCCCTACCTACGATATAAAAAAACAAGTTAGAAAAACAGGCTACAAATATTCATTCATGAAAAACAACAGCATTCTCAAATCAACTTGTAGCCTAAAGGAAATTCATATGAAAGTAAAAACAAAAACACATACATATTTAACACGTAGTGGTGGTGGAATAAATAAGGGCAACAAAAAGGGGAAATGGATGGACTAGTGTGATAATGAGCCGAGCTCATTACAGTTTTCACAGGTATGATTGTCCACAGTTTTGTATCGGATGTATGGAACAAGAGTTTTCAGTTTCACAATAACAGTGCAGAGGAGTAGGTGAGAGTAACCTGTCAGCCAACAGGACGGGACAGGGGATGTGTGTGAGGGGCTTCATTATCGGTAGTGACTGCTTCCTTCAAAATCTTAATTACTACAATCCATAGAAGAGGCGCGAGGCTCCCTTCGCTGCGGCCCGGACCAAAGGGGAACTTAGGACTGCTTGACCTTGTTCTTCTCCTGGTCGTTGATGTGCTGTTCCTCCCTGCTCTCCTCCCTCTCCGGCCGCTCCTCGCTCTGGCGGGCGATGAGCAGTCGGCAGGTGAGCAGAATACCGAAGACTAGAGCGTGGGCGTATCGTTTCAGGGGGTCTCCTACTAGCTGGTGGAAGAAGAGGACGGCCAGCATGACCAGCAGCAGCAGAAAGTTGGCCACGTCCTTCGGCCTGCCGGGCACCAGCGTGAGAACCACACCGCAGCCCACCTCCAGGGAGCCGATGATCTTACGGAGCAGGACCGAGCTGATGCCGATCTTTTTCAGCCCTGGCAACGCCTTGGCGTAGCTCTTGTATGCCCTTTTCTGAAGAAAAAAAACAACAGACTACATTTCAGTTAATCCTAAAACCAACAACTCCTTCAGGCAGTAGAAACTTCTACCTGGAGTCTTTTAGTGAGATGGATTAAGGACCAAGTGTGCATTAGAGGTTCACATCCTCAAGTCGAGCAGTGTTTCTCCACTAAAATGCTTTGATTTCATCACTGTAATGAGTCTGGAAATGTGTGCCTATCGCTTTAATTGCAGGCCTGCAGTTGGGCCTTATCTGAAGAAAACCCTATGATCTTATAAAAATGAAGCCGAACGACACAAAGCAATTATTCTCAATGCATATTCAGTTGGATTTAATGTGAAGTCTGCACGCATGGCAGCCACTACCTTACACACAGCAGTTCAACATCAGCACCAGCAGGTGCATCACACAGAATTTGCTCGAATGCGCCGCCATTGCTCTTTGGCTATTAAATTACTCTCCACATGAATTGACAGCGAGCACTACAACACATATTCACATATTGATGAATATGTGCAAAACTGATGATTGTTGGGCCCGTTCCTTGCTGCAAGTAGGCCAACGCTAAATCAGGCCTATCTATATGCTGCAACACATTTATAAGGAATAGATGCATTCACTCATTTCAGTGTTTATTGGCTTTTGACTGAAATTATACCCCTAATCGTTTCATGAATGCGCTGCAGGCCTGCTGTCAATATCGACATCTTTTAAGGTTTATTATCTTTAAGCATATATTAGCCTTTATGCCAGCTGTATTATTCAGGCAGTGCAGCAGGTCTTAGAGGGATGCTTGAGGGAATATTCCGGCTTGGAGATAGATGTGATGATGTCTAAAATATACGATGCATTAATTTTCAGTATCTTGGACGAATTTAGGTCAGCATCCCAGCACATTACTCGAGCTTGAGAGCCTTTCGCATCTGCACCCAACACAGAACAATGGCCTTTTCCCTCGGATGCAGACCAGCAGCTCTGTCCTCCCCCCCTGGTTTTTACTCACCATTTCACTATATGCGTCTTTGCTTAGTCTCGGAGTGAGCTTAATGGTTCCCATGAACACGAAAAACAAACCGAGAGCGAACGAGAGGGCCACAATAGTTATCGTCCTTGGTGAAGCCATCTTCCTGTGTGGAGCCCCGCCGCCACCGTGACCGCGCAGCCAGTCGCTTCCCGGTGAAC
>OMOV01112606.1:0-12819 GCA_900312565.1 Beryx splendens | reverse complement strand
GTGTGCGTGTGTGTGTGTGTGTGTGTGTGTGTGTGTGTGTGTGTGTGTGTGTTTGCATGGCCATATAAGTGAACGTGTGCGTTCATATGACAGAGCGTGTGTTTGTTGTGTGTGTGTGCAATGCGATCCCCATTTTCTGAACTTATTTGCATGTGTGTGTGTGTGTGTGTGTGTGTGTGTCTGTGTGTGTGTGTGTGTCTGTGTGTGTGTGTGACATCCACGCATTGCAGTCATGAGCGCGCTCAATGGCGGTGTTGATCCATTCCACAGAGGGGGGGTGTAGGCCACCGAACAGACGGCCTCATTGTGCGTCCCGCTGCATCTAACACATGCAGACTCGTCCCACTGGCCACCTTTGATCTCCCATGCTGCACTTTCTCAGGAGCAAAGGTTACAGAAGGCAGGAGAGCTTGGAGTCACATGTTTGAGCCCAAGTTGCTAAGAACAGATAAATAATCAATTGATGGTGTTATTTTTAAAGCTCCTGTCCTAGTTGTGTGGATATCCGTCATAAACTTACACACTTGCAGCGACACTCATCCCAAGTGTCTCCTGAAGAGCCGGAGAAATTGGTTTCTGTCGACACATCGGTCAAAGCTTACGCAGTCCACACAGAACTGTATCTCTCAAATGGTGGAGACACATGAGCCTCCTTTGTTACCCCCAGTCTTGGTTATTATTGATTTCCTTTGTGTGTGTGACAGGCCCGGGCCTTGCTGAGGGGAAGGGAGACATTTTCTAGGAACGGAGCAGCATCGGCGCTCCATCTTCCCTACCTGCTGCTGCTCAATATTTAATGCTCTGCGCCCGGTCCGCTCCTGGAAAAAAAAAGCGACGGCGAGCTCACGGTTTCTTTTGACTTACGGTCATTCTGGTAAAGCTTGGCATGTAAAAGCCACAGCCGTGCTGCTGAAGCTATAACACTAACCCTCTGCTGACCGCTGGAGAAGAATACAGTGAATTCCTCCCCTCTGCCTTTAACTCCAGTTTATCTCAATGGCTTTGGCCCTCCTCTTGCTGTGATATAGTGAGTTGTCATCAATTAAATATGTTCAATTGAGGTAAAAATAGGCCTACTTTCTCTATGGCTACACAAGACAAAGAGTGAAGGAGAGACATGAATAAATAATTCTGTCCAATTGAGGTGAAAAAAAGGCCTGAATTCTGCTCAGGCTGCTCAAGACAAAGCAGATCGGCCCCACAGTAGTTCAGGTTCAGATCAGAGGCTGAAAACTGATCCTGAGCCAGCAACCCAGTGACAACACTGCTGTGACCCCTGACCTCCTCGCTGCTGGATGCATTTAATGTTGGTGATCTAGGAATTAATAATAATAATAATAACAACTTTATTTGTATAGGACTTTTCTAAAAACAGTGTTTACAAAGTGCTTTACACACAGACAGACAGCGATGTAAAAGTACCACAAGTTGGATAAAAGTATGGAAAATAGCAAGAACAACAACAAATGGTGATGAGTTGCAGGAACCAGTTAATGCGAGTCGTCTCCGGGGCAGACAAAAAATAAAAAATAGAAATAAAAGGTAATACAGAGATACACAGATACAACTGGAAAACAGAGTTACAGAGAACGTTTTACATAAGAGAGTGTGCCGAACCCCGTCAACGACCAGACAGTACAAGCTGTTCGCAAGAAGAGACAGAAATAAATAAATAAAAACAGGCAACAAAACCAGAAACACAATTACGAAATGAAAACTAAAATGGAGATACAACAATTCACATAAAAGCCCATCTATAGAAGTGTGTCTGAGACGGGATTTAAAAGGTGAAACTGATTGAATTGGCTGATTTATTCTATTCCATTGTGTTGGTTGTAAGTCATCCTGCATAAAAGCATCAAACAAATGCTTAAAGTGTAAAATCATCTGATTAACAAACGGCCAAAGACAGTTTACTTGCAGCGTTGAGTAACACCATTGTTAGTCCTATCAGAGAGGACACTGCTAGATAAACATTATGGCTTTACAGCCTGTTGAAACACAAGCACCTCTTGTTTCACAGTAGGAATGACCTGGCACAGACACTCTCGATTACTGTGAACATGTTATCAACTGACCCAGCCCTCAGACTGTCCCTCCATCTAACATTTTGGTGAGAAAACTTGGCATTCTAGACAGACTTTGACTTGTTTATGGCAGAAAGGAGTTAAAACTAACAAGGTGAGAGGATCAGGCTGTGCAAGAATAAAATTTAGTAACAAGGAGACGGCATTTCGATGGGGTGTTGCTTCTGTAATACAGATGTGTTTCCAGTTGAAGCAGCATGCTGAGGCGGGACGAAACGCAGGAGGGACTGTTCAAAAGCTCAAAAGTGCCTTGTTCAAAATCTTGAGCTTCACAAATTCTTGGATTCTTCAAAATTAAGAAATTTCAGCCACCAGGACACGAACGCGATGTCTTAGGAAGAGGAAACAGGTGTTTTTTGTTTTTTGGGGGGAGTGAACATCTAAAAATGCATCACCGTCACATGTAGCCACTCATGTCACATTGAAAGTTGTGAAGCTGCCATGATCCGCCATGAGGTAACCGCTGAAAATACACAGTTTCCCATTGTCTTCTTTATGCTATAAAAGTACGGAAAATAAAACTTCTGTACGTTTTTCTTCTTCTTGTGAAATACTGTGTAGTTTTCAGCCTCTCTGCCTCCACTGATAATTACTCAAATGAAACAACTTGAAAAGGGCAAATCATTCTTTAGCTGAAAGAATGTTTTACATGTGTTGAAATTACACAATGGGCTTTTTACCATGCAGGGCCCAAAGGTCAGGAAACTCAGTATATAAATGACTGTGTAAACATTCAGTTCAAGTTAGAAAAATGGAAGTTTTGTGGTTTTCATACAACAGCAGCAGTGATAGGGCTGAGATGACCCCGAAGCGGCGGCGGCGGCGGCCTGGAGGAGAAACTACAACACTGCAACAGAAACACTTACTGTGTTGTATAAGCTCTCTGCCGTGTTCCCCAGCTGTCTGCTCTTACAGATTAATGCATGAGAGTGTGATGATAATGCAGCATGCTATGGCTTTGTTCAAATGCAAGCCTTTTGTAAAGCAAACAAGTGTCGCCCTATGTTTTTTCTAACCTCACTGACTCACAGACGCAGGCTGAGTGGTTTGGCTCTGAGTGGGACTATTTTGACAGAGCGCAAGGACAAAACAGAGGTGGCCATGGAAACTGGCGGCGTCCAATGGGAGAATAGGGTCTGGGTGTGGCCAGCTGATTGACAATGTTCCTGCCCCGCTCACTTCCTCCTGCCCGGTCAATGAATAACTTTTCTCAGCACTTCTTCTGCTGCAGGGAGAGAGGGGCGGAATCCGCTGGAAGTTTCTAGAAGAGGGAAAAGTTGTCACATGATGGAAAGGCTTCAGAAAGACAGATTAATTAAGTTGTGTTTAAAGGGCATGTAGGATAATGACAAGTAAGATCTCTGGACATCTCTGGAACATGAACAGACTCTCAAGCTGAAGCAGTTTATTGAAATCCCTCAACATTAGATTCTTCAACATTGTCCATACCGTAGCTGATTCCTCCATAAATGTCTTCACAGCGGTTGTTAGTTTATTCGGTTTTTTGGTTGTAATTCTTTTTATTGACTTGAATTCCTCTCACTTTTCTTAGTGTATGAAGCCGCTTAATAACTTGGAGCTTATATTTCTCCAGTAGTATCTCTTACTGAGGCTTTGGGAATGTATGTTTGTCATCTAGATCATTTCGTTGAGAGTTAGGTTGTGAAAGTGACTGAGTAACGCGCTTCTCTCCCTCTAGTCACCGTGGATTTCCCACTGAAGGAGGCAGTAAGCCTCCAGTTGCTGCTCAGTGACCAGCAGTAACAGAGAAGTAGCTCTCAGGTGTGAATGTGTGTCACTGTATACTGTAACTGGGAACCGAGGTGGTGCTGAAAAAGAGCCTGGGTGCTCAGGACAGAAAAAACCCTCTTCCCTGGATGAATAAAGGTTTAACCCTAAAGGGCTCGTGTCTCCTGGATGACATCACTGGGAGAGAATGCCACACTCATAAATCTCCCAAAATGGGTAAAGTTGTGCAGGATTCTACAGGTTTCTGATACGCACGAGCTAAAGTATTAAACATATCAGCTTTTCTTTTCAGTGACGTACCAGAGGTGGGGACTCGAGTCACATGACCAGGACACTTAGAATAGCTTGAGACTTGATTTGAAGCATGAAGAGAAGACTTGAGACTTGACTTGAGTTCTGCTGACTTGGGACCTGATTTGATTTGTTCTTTGTTGACTTGGAAAGGTTTCTAAAGTCTTAAGACAAAAGATCTTGTGTTTAGGTTAATTACTACTATTGAACTGAATTAAGAGATTTGCTCCAGCAGACGACTGAATTTAAATTCTGTTTCCTGAATTTGTATGGAATGATTGAATTTACTGAAATTGAAACTGATTATTGAAATCTCAGACTCATGATGCTCTTACTGAGTTTTCATCCTATTAAAACCATACTGCATTGAAAAGTCTTAGTCCTAGAAGACATCACATTGATACTGGACTCCTGATTTGTTCTGACTTGGCGTTCTACATTTAGACTTGAGACTTGACTCGAGGCTTTGACTCAGGACTTGAGCAAAGTTGACTTGGTCACACCTCTGGTGAAGTGCCATCCTCAATGTCATGAACACTCATGGAAAATACGTTAGAGTGCTGGAAAAGATACCAGGCACAAAGTAAGTAGATGTTCCAGTACAGAGTGTGATATTCTACAAAGCTGCCATGAAGTGCAGCGAGCTCAAGAGACCTGACTGTGACAAATCAGTCTGTCTTTGTGTTCAGCTAATTTGGCAGATAGCACACGATGAATAGGGGAGGAGAGGATGAAAGGGTGGGAAAATGGGAACAAATGATGACGTGATGTGGTTCCCTTATTGATGGTTTCCCCATGCACAAGAGGAGGCACGGCGTCCGGGTGGCTTGATGCCGTCCTGTAACCAAGAGGTTGCAGGTTTGATCCTGCAACAGGCAGAGTGTCCCTCAACAGGTATGTGTGCTACTGGAGAGTCTTTGAGGAAGTCGTTGCCCAAGGCTTTCCTGCTCACTAGTGATGTGGTAAATGAAAAGGAGGATGAACTACGACCTCCAGTTGGTTCATCATAAGGCAAACAAACACCAATATAAACAATGATCAGTTATATTCTCACCCTTAAAGCACCCTAACCCCCATATATACTACCTCCTGTGATGTATACTATGAGTTTATATCATTAAGATTCATCCTTGATTAAAACGATGGGTAAACTTCATTCAGCAAATAAAACTGTGGGTAAAGTGAGTTTAGCTGGGTTTACCTTCCACTACATGCCTGCTGCTGACGCAGTGTAAGATGCTCTGTCAGCTATGTCTGAAATAGATGTACACACATAAGGAAAGAGACCCTAAACCAAACTTGTGTGTGTGCATACTGGTGTGTATGTGCAAGATATCAACTATTGGTGCTGTAACTGCCTGAGTGAGCTTTGTAACGGCGAGTTCCCACCCAAAGCCCAAAGCCGTGCACCTCAGGTGGCTTGAAGACTCTAAATTGCCCCTAGGTGTGAATGTAAGTGTGAGTGTGAGTGATTGTCTATATGTGATGAACTCAGCAACCTGCCTTCTGACCAATGCATGCTGAGATAGCCTGCAGCCCCTCTGTGACCCTGAGAAGGAATGAGCTGGTATGGAAAATGACTGAATGAAGAGATGAAGAGATGCTGACCTGTACCTGTCAGGTCAGCAGGAAAAAACAACAATCCACCACAAACAATATGGATTTTGTGAACATTGGTTGTTGTGTATTTGATGAATTTGTCCAGCTGATGATGTGATGGCTCTGAGCGTCATAATCATCTTCAGTCAAGAAAATGAATGACTATTGCATTAATGAAGCCAGATACAGAAGGAGCCACGTGTTCTACAGAGGTTCTACCTCAATGTAACATGATCCCAAAAATAAAGTCCTGCCTCCTATAAAATTAAAAGGGCAGCATGTGTACAACTGAAGATTGAAGGAAGTGATGGGCAAAAGTCTTTTCAGAGAGAACTACAGGTGCTGTCAGACCCTGTGGCCCTGTCAGAAACTCAGGCTGAATGACCCCACCGAGCCCCTGCCTCGCTTCACACAGAATGCAATTCAAATTCAAATGACCAGTCATTAAAAAAATACAAACCTTAATGGGCACATGATTGACACAAACAGATGTACTGGTGAAGGTGGCTAAACTCTGACCTCCAGCCAGTGATCATAAGGTAATCACCAATAGCCTATAAAAAATATCTATCGTATTTCCAGAAACGTGTTTTTAAAGACCTTAACATCAAATGACTTGCATCAGTTTGATACTACCGACAAATAGTATGAATTAATAGATATTTATGTCAGCCTAAAGCAGGGAGTGAACTGTATTCTGAAATGTACAGGAGGGGAAAGTGAGATTAGCTGGGTTCGCCCTCCACTAAACCCCTGTTTGTAAAAGATCCAAGAATGGGCAAGTGTAAAAAACACAGGCAGTCTATCTCCCGTCTTGATCTACCACGAGTTATTCATCCGCCATATCGTGTATTTTGCTATGAGGACGACGGGCGAACAACGCCCCGGCGGAGTGATTTCAGGAGGACTACACCCAAGCGCTGCCCGACTGCGGTGGCTTCTCTTCGCTGCCCAGACCCAGAAGAAAGCGGGGACGTGACGGAGCTGGGGGATTTGCTGGAGGCCTGTTACCCACCGACAACACAGCTTTGCTCACAATTCTCCGTCGCTCAAGAAAAACGTGTGACTTATTTGACCAACTGTTTTCATCTTTGAACTAATTCACAAACATGTCCTGGCAAAGCTACGTGGAAACCCTGATGGCTGACGGCAGCTGCCAGGACTCGGCCATTGTTGGGTACACGGACGCCAAATACGTCTGGGCATCATTTCCCGGCGGTACCTTTGTCAACATAACGGTTAGTATTTTGTTGATTTGTCAGTAGCTAAATTGTGAGGGAGGACGAGCTACTTTGTTCATGCCGGTCCGTGTGCCAGTCGGGCCTTGCTGAATGGGTCGCCTCAGCTCAGCTCGGACGGGATGGATAAGGCGAGCGGTGTGGTACACATGGTGTCCGGTGCTCACACCAGATGCACCGACACCTCTGCGCCGTTATCTTCTGTTGGCTTCAGCCTTTTCCCGGTGTTGTCTTTGCGGACATTTTGTCATATTGGTGGCCTTACAATCACCAGTTTTACGTTTTTCCAATTAAACATGTTTAGCAGACAGAGCTAACCTCAGCTAACGCTTTACGGCAGTGCGAGCTAGGCTAGGTTAGCAACATTAGCAAGCTAACGTTACCTAGCCGCGTTAGCCTGTCCTGCCGTTCAGTTAACAGCACCGACCGACCAGCAACTCGGTAAATCAGATCCTATCCATGGATTCATTTGCAAGCATTACCAGCTACAGATGTTACTTAGTTTTGCTTGTTACACGTGTCTTAAAGGCGCTCTAGTAGCATGTAACTTAGCAACCTGTAGACAGCAGTGCGGGAACCTGAAGGGGTGCTGAGCAGAATAATGTTAACGTCGATTAGCTAAGTATAGCTAGCTCAAATCAGGCCGGTCATCCAGATTCGGAAATCATTAGCTAACGTTAGCTACGTAAAGTTAGCGGTTCGCGCACGCCTCCTCTGCATGTCTGCGTGCTGCTTTCGGTCGTGTTTGTCTCGTAGTTGCCTCTGTGAATCAGGCCACCGCCGCCGCTACCGCCCCTTATTTTCCAAGATGGCGCATCCACTCCCATTTCTTATTCATTTTATTTACTGAAGCTAATCGAGACGCCTGGTCACGAATACGTTTTTAGCAATGCTCCAACTCTGTACCTGTAGGTATTTACAGTGCAGTTTAACGCTCACCACACATGTGAACACTTTCGTGCCAATTTCTTTTTATCTAACCTCTACCCCCGGTGCTCGGCGGAGCCTCCATTTTGTCGCTTAACAAGCGTGTAAATAAACTCGAGCTCCAGAGTGTTGTGTGTTGAAAGCAAGGCGACACGGAGCGAACAGACCGGTAACGTATTGCTGGTTGAAGGAGCGGGTTGGGAACGGATAACTGACGGGACAGAAGGAACCATGAACGAGTATGGCGATGAGAGCAGGGAGTGTCCACCTGGTCTGTGGAGCCAGAGTATCCTACTCAACTTTTACAACTCAGCTGAACAAATGGAAACCGGTGTTGTTCCCGTCCGTGTCGAGCGCTGATGTGAGGCCTGAGTTAACACCAGCTGACCAGGGGGTTCTCGTCCCGTTTGGATGTCCCGACAAGGAGGCTAGCGAGCCCAACTCAGTGTTACCGTTAGTCCGCCGCGGCTTCCCCAAACCTCCGTGATTAGATTAGCCAGACGGAATCAGCTGTGCGTGGCATGCAGTGCGCGTGAATCTGCGGTACACATGCGAGACACGTGATTCGTTGGGGAAGCGCGTGAATACATTGGGCCCGCCGTCCTGCTAGCATCATGCTAAATGTTACATGAGCTAGCAGAAATCCTTTGATTTCCTTTTCCCACCCGGAAGGGAAGGGTTCGTGTGTGACGGTGCAGTTCTGTAGCGGAGGGACGACGCCTTTTGTTCTCGACCCTGCAGCTTGCTTCACACAATAAACTCCTTTTTAAAACTATTTACTAATGTCAAGGACGTGAACTAGTCTGTAGTCAGTCTGGTGGAACAGCAGTAGAAGTTCCCGGTGGCCAGAGGTGTGAGGCAGCTTGTGCTGATGGGTCACATTGCCTCAGCAGGGTGCTGTCAGCTGAAGCAGGCCTCTGTCGGATGTCAGGCCTTGTGTCTGCAATGGCATGACAGTCAGCTGTGCCTTTTAAAAAAGACAAAGCATTTCTTTTGTCTGGCATGATCTTATTTAGCCGGAGATGGGTCAGTGAAAGTGCAAAGCTGTTTCTTAACAGATTCAACACGCTCATCATCATCGTGGTAAATTGCAGAAGCAGTCCCGGGCTGCGTTTGACTCACACATACCCCAAGCAACCAGAGTATGTGACCATCCTTCCTGCCTCCGTTGTGTGATGGTTGTAGATGATGTGGGCAATAGTTTAGCCTGCGTTAATTAAGTAATTAATTCAAGCTTTAAATCATCTTAATCTTACATGTTGAAGGAATGAGAGGATAAAACTTTTCGGACACTGCTTAAGTTCATTTCTAACTGGATTAGAGTTCCTGTAGTTCCTCCTGCTGCTTTGGATTCCTAATCACGTCCCTGATGCTGTCTTATCCAAGCTCACACTCCCTTTGATGTTCAAGTCTAAATGTATGTCAAATGTGTATTTTACATGGGGACATTTAGCTCACATGCTTATCCAGAGTGACCTAAAGTGAGAGCAACAGTAGAACCTGCTTCAAATCCTAGATCTCCAAAATAACATGCACCCAGTAGTAAGGAGCGCACGGGTCAGAGCCTCAGCATGCACATCATTTCCCTGCAGCCCTGGAACGATCATGTAAGATTACATTACATTGTCATTTAGCAGACGCTTTTGTCCAAAGCGACTTATATTAAGCACATTTCGTCAACAGCAGTCAGACCGACCGTATATCACAGTCTTCATGAGCGAAGCCTTCAACAGGAATAAGTAGCATAATAGAGCGCTTGGGAAATAAGTAGTAAATTAGGAGCAAAGAAGAGAGGTAGTGGATTTACTTTAGATTTACTTTGAGTTTGTTTGAATATCCCTTAAGGGCTTCACAACGCCCACCTTATGAAAAAAATGAGTGAAAATGACACTCCTCATCCCTTCACCCCCAATGAGAACAAGGAAGAACTCCCATGAAACCTCACGGGTGGGGGGAATGGCCCAAACGCTGGAAGGGCCTCACATTGCGGGATCACGCCACCCGGGTGGTCAGGCGTCTTACTTCAAGATAAAACCGTAGCAGAGGTGTACACGTGTGCCTAACTTCTGACTGTGTTGCCCCCAGAGTGAAGAAATCGACACCTTAGTAGGGAAGGACCGGGAGGGATTCTTCACCAGCGGGCTGACCTTAGGCAATAAGAAGTGCTCCGTCATCAGAGACAGCCTCCAAATCGACGGCGACTGGACAATGGACATCCGGACGAAGAGTCAAGGGGGAGAGCCAACATACAATGTTTCCGTAGGCAGAGCCGGCAAAGGTGAGCGCCACGTTCGACGTAGTTGTTAAACCGCTGGCGTTTTAGTAGTGCTACAGTGACACCATAGCCTACTTTTGATGTAGCGCATTAGATCAGCTATTTTCGACATGTCTAGTCTGTGCATGCGTGATTAGACCTGGAATGCACCTTTCCTCAATATATGACACGTTTCAGATGTTACAATGCAGGTGAGTCTCAGGGTGATGCCACTGAGTGTCAGCCCATTACGGAGGGGAACAAGTGCATCATAGGCAAACATAATTGGTGTATAGGAATGCATGATCCTCAGTCAGGGTGACTTAGCGGAAGGGCAGGCTCATGTCAAACTTTATCACGTCAGGGGGTAATCCCTCTTTACATATTCTTAATCTCTTCCTTGCCAATAGCTTTCATCAGTTGTAGCCGTGTGCGTGTTTCCTTTTAAACTGGACGCTGTACAGTTTGATAGGTTAGCGTCCATACTGCAAAACTCCGTCCCACACAGACTGATTTCCTGTTTTAGCTGTTTCCCTCTGCGGTATCTTCCTCATAAATCTGCCACCCAGAGGGAAGGGATGTTTTATGAATCTGGTTATGGTGGCATATTTTCTCAATGAGCCCGTAGAGTTTTAAGTAAGCCTGTAACTCAGCTGTTAAGGGAATAATAATGTTCAGCATTTGGGATGGAACCGCCCCTTTTCACGACTTAAGTAGATTGACATTAGCAATGATATTAAAATGTGCAAAATGCCAGACTATCCGTACATAATTGATACCAGTGTAGCCAATTGAAGTTCAAAGTCCCACGGAGGGGCTTGCCTGAGAGTTGTGCCAGTTTTCATGTCGCCTGTATGGGCCCCGGCCGCCCCGTCGTCCTCCACTCTCCCCCGCTGCTACTAAAACTTCCAGGTGAGACTGTAACAGGGCGGACCGGTTCCCACCCTCCACACAGGGCTGACTCTTCTGGCCTGAATTTCCCAAACACTCCCCGAACCGCATGCATCTTCCTCCTTCCTGGTTAATACACCTTCCTTCCCTCTCACCAAGCTCTTCACAGTGTGAAACCGTTCCCCTGCTCACATACTGCGACCGTGTTGCTGTGAAGATGGGTATTAATACTCACACGGTGGCACTTACGGGTTCTTACATGTATTGAGGAGAGGTACCACAAGCATGCTGCTGTGTCCGCATGTGTACTACATTAGTGATGGTGGTTAGTAGCGAGTATAAGCATTCACTTCCCTATCCTTTGCTGCTGGCTTGGTGCATATTGTTTACAGAGGAAACGAGTAAAGGACGAGACTCTTGGAGCGGAGAAGCTGTTCAGATCAACTCAGATGGTAGTAAAGACCAGCCATGTAGGGGTTAATACTTGCTGTAGCTGGTACACTGGTCTCCACTACCAGCCACGGGGATGAGTAACAACACGGCTTGTGAAGTGGTGAAAGTAGCTAGTACATTCTGGGATTCCCCAGCTCCTGTGGCCAGTAAAGTTTATTTCCCACTCTGAGTCAAGTACTGTATTTACTGAAGGGATGAATGCGCTGCCATGGCGGACTCCCTACGTGTTTGTTTTTCAGCCAATCATAAAGCACCAAGTTGTAGTTTCAGCCAAACTTCCAGTTGGGATGCTCTGAGAGTTTGAGGCAGTATCAATTAAAGCCTGATCTTCTAAAATCAAGCGGCTCAAACTAATTAGGCCTAAATTTTAGGTTTGATTTGGTCCCAATCAGTGTCGGACATGAAATTAGGAGATCAGGATAAAAACCGATCTCTAGTTATTCCTAACTTTTCAGAACGAGCTGGTCTTGAAAAGGTAGCTGGTATGGCGGCTTCTTGTTTAATTTGTTGAAGTGCCACACTTTGCGTTCACCCTTAGTGGAAGTTAGTAGATTATGTTGAAAGTGGTGTCGACCTGCCACCAACAGGCCCTCAGAGCAGCAGAGTAGACGCACGGCACCTCCGCGACGCAGCCTACATGAACGCCTATTTGAAGTCCTCCCATCACAAACGCTCAAACTCAGAAATGGCTTTGCATGCTTTCTTTGTTCCTTCTCCTGTCGCACTCTCTGTGAGTCTTCCTGGGTGAGAGCGTCAGCTAAATGTAGCGTCAAACGTCTCGCTGTTCCAGGGCCAGCAGCACCGATAAGAAACTGAATGTTTAGGCTTGCCGTAGCCTGTAGGCCAGAGCGCCGCTTTGCTTCCCGTGTCCTCCTCCCTCATACCTGTCCTGTCCGCCTGCTGGTTTTGGCTCTGTGCGCTTCTTTTCTTTTCACCTGTGATCTCCTAACTTCACACCTTCTCTAAATGTCCCTTTTCTGTCTCTTTTCTTTCAGTCTTGGTCTTTGTAATGGGCAAAGAAGGGGTCCATGGAGGCGGATTGAATAAGAAGGCATACTCGATGGCAAAATACTTGAGGGATTCAGGGTTCTAGTTTAGTCTTGACGTAGCCTGTGTGGTGTAGTTGAGGGAGAGAAAAACACAAACCAAAAGAAAAAACACAAAAAAATACAAAACTCATAAAAACAAAAAACCCAATTGCTGTCAAGACCCCCCCCCTTCCCCCCCTCTCTCTTTTCGAGCAGTCCCATCGGGGCGCGTCCCGGGAGCGTTACTAGCAGACACAGCGGGGGTCCCTCAACAATGTAGCCCCACATTTCGCGGGGGGGCA
>OMOV01112602.1:0-10005 GCA_900312565.1 Beryx splendens | reverse complement strand
GGTCCCGCCTGATGGCCTCCACCACCGCCTCGTCATGGCCCGCCTTGGAGAAGTCACGCCCGTTCACCTGAGGGAAGAGGAGGGAAAGAGTGTCATGAATGTTGTTTTATACCGTAGATCGCGCAGTGCTGAGGAGATTGTGCACATCAAAGACTGTTTGCCTCACTTGACTGAAAAGTTCATGGAGTGTTCAACAAAAGGGATTGAACCCTGGACCTTCAGCTGGGAGACAACCTCTCTAACCACTTGGCCACCCTGCCTCCCCAGATGTTGCATGGTATCCAGTGTTGTGTATGACGCACACTGTTTTGTAGGCTGCACCCTGCAAACCCGAATTCCCTCTGCACAATAAATACAATCAATACAATACTGTATCTTGAAAAGGAGAGACTTGCCAGTGGACAGTGCAAGGAGACCTCACCACACTTGTTAAAGATCACAGTGCCTCTTTTTTAACCTTTATTTATCCAGGGACGGTTTGGTGGACATGCATGCTCTTTTTAGCAACAACCTGTTTCACATTCACACCTGGGAGCTTCGCAGTGAGTCCACACTCCTCCGCTGTCAGCCACTGAACGGCTCCAGCAGAGCAACTGGGAGTTAAATGCTTTTTGTAAAGGGCACCTTGACTGTAATTCTTAAGGGAGTGAGCACATTACACATTCTTCCTCCCTACCTAGACTTTCCCAGCAGGTTCAGACATTTTAACTGCTGACCAACAAATCATAAGTGTGCTTCTCTAACCTTTAGGCTACTGCTGCCCAATTAGCGCAGACTGTATAATGTACTTAGGCAGAATTCCTGTGTCCTCTGTCACACATTTGCAGAAGATAAAGACTATACCGACACTGCAAAAAATGCCAAGCTGTCAAGTTTTAACTTGTTTCCAGACCTATCGAGCTTATTTTGTGATATTTTTAGTTGAATTACCTCACCGCACTGGCAGATAATCTTTCTGGCTTCAATAAATTTCACTTGATACATGGCAAAATAACTTCTTTCAAGTCATCATAAAACAATGAAGAAAATCTTGAAACAAGAAACTTTCTTCACTTTTACCAAGTAAAAGTCCTGAAACAAGTTACATTATCCTGAAAAAAGTCACATTTGTTGAAAATTATCTGCCAGTGCAGTAAGATGATTTCACACAAAAAATCCTAAAATAAGCTTAATAAGTCTAAGATAAATAATTACTTAACAAGTTAGTCAGTTTTTGCAGTGAAACCATACGATAATGTGCTCAGACTTCATCTCATATATTTTGCACCAATATTCTTTTTCAAACCAAGCCATGCTAATAGCAGTGTTGACATTCCTAAGCAATATTATGAAGCCCTTGGGATGAATAATAATAGTTATTAGGGGAATGCACAATAAAATTAAAGGGCAACAGACAGAGGAGGGGGGAGAGAGCAGGAGTGAGCCTTCACCCTACAGCGCACCTCATTTTTTAGCAAGCAGCACTAATGTGGGAAGGACTATAGCACTGCTTGTTGCTACTGCAACTGCTATAAAACTATTGAAAACCTGTTAGCCACACAGTGCTCCTTTGCTAAAAGCAGAAACATTATTTCCCTCATTTATGCCATTTTGTGTGACGTGCTGAAAACATGGTAAGCAAGTGATTTCCATTGCAAATAACAAGAGAAAGAAGCCAGTGCTGTGAAGAGAAGTTCCCAGTGGACACAAAGCTTCACGGAGCAGAAAGTGGACAGGAAGTGGATCTGCTGGTCTTAATTTGTGAGGTCAGAAAAGGTTGTACTAACAGGGGAAGGGTGGAGGAGAGGTGTGCTCGTCTAAGACATCATACTGACAACTGTCAACTAACCTCCTTGTCAACGTGAACACACACACACACACCTCTGCATCCACTCCATTTCTGGCACCCTGACACCTAGTTTGACCCAATTACAAGGCCTGGCTCTGCCGAGGCTGTCAAGTTCATTTTCAATCTATCACATCCTCAGATTGATTGTCTGCATTGATTTTGGATGTCAGAGAGTGTCAGGGTGTTTCTGCAGGGCTTCCTGGCTTGTGAAAGCACCCAAATGCAAAATGTGGAATCACATACTTAATGCCACCCTCATTATCTTGTGAGCGGTTTATGAAAATGAAGAACTGGATTCCAAAATGCTTCATATACAATTTTGGAACAACACTTTAGCTGAAGTTCAGGATTAGGTAAAACTCTAACTGTAAAAACTGTTCTATAAAAGTTAAGCACTATCATTTTCTCAACCAAGGACTTGTTATCTGCTCATTAAGACAGATTATCTACTTGTCAGCAGTAATCCTTTAAAAGATATTGTGCTACGTTTTTCAATTTTGTGACATCTTTCAAATATCTCCTTTCGGAAAGAAACTCTTCACTCCCTGTCCGGCAGTCAAAAATGTATTTTGTGAGAACAAACTTAAAGAATACGTTGCTCCTATTGCAGAAACATGAAACCAATGTGTGTTTCTTACAGGTTACTTACTGTATGTTTTAGGCCTTTTAGACGACGCTTCATACGGAGCGACTTACACGGATTCAGTGTCTTCCTCAAGGACACTTTGACAGGAGACACGGCTCTAACGGTTTACATTACAGGACACACTGGCTGATGGCTGGACCTAACCTCTCTGTTATGGGATGGCCTCTCTGCCACACAACACTCCTCCTCTAGATCGCATTAATTAACTTCAGTGTACCGTCCCATCTGAACCTGAATGTGCATCCCTAAAAAAAAAAAGTAAAGAAAGTTCCATAACATCGTTCAGTTGTAATGAGATCCAGATGGACGCATTAATCTCCAATCAGAGGGAGTGGTGTGGATGGCGGGAAGTGATTGTGAGGCTACACCTGGCAGTGTGTTTACCTGCTGTTGTCCCTCTATCCAATCTGCCTGTTGATGAGCTAACTGGAGGCTGATTGATCGCCAGCAGATGTGACAAGGACTGGGGATAATGGCTCAGAACGTGCTGATTTTACAACTTGTGTGTTTGTGCGTGTGTGTGTTTGTGTGTGTGTGTGTGTGTCTGGATCACACATTTTGCACATCATGTATATTTGCTGTAAATTCACATATGTTTTCTTCATATTCATATGTCCTTCACATTGTAATACAATGCCTGTATATTGATCATTTTGTAGTTTCCACCTATTTCATACTGTATTCCTATTTCATATATTTTAATTGAATTTATAGTGTATTTTTTATATATTCATCTTAATACATGGCATTCATTTTTTGTTATATTTTCATATTGTACATATTCTACATTCAGAATTCAGTGGTACATTCTGTAATTCATACTTTCCACCCACTTTCCATTAATCATTTACTATATTCTTGTTTATATTCTATTTCCTGCTTATAATCTATTTTTCTTTGCTGCATGTTATTATTGCTGTTTGCTGCTGCAAACAAATACCCCCATGGATATTGTACAAGTTTAATCTTATCATATCATGGGAGTTTTCTTTGTGTGTGTCTGTGTGTGTGCGTGTGCATGTGCGTGTGCATGTGCGTGTGTGTGTGTGGGCAAGCATGCATGAGAAGTCTATGTGCCGTCTATGTACTCCAAGCGTAGGTGTGCAGATTCCATCAATATCGAACAGTAATTCCATTTTGATTACAACTTCCTTTTCTCATAACATCTCAACTGCGCTCCTGTGACCCTGTTGATAGAGAAACAATATCAGCTCATCACATCATCTGATATAACCATGAAAGCACCTCGAGAACAGTAAAAATAGACCGTTCACACCGGTCCATAGGGGCTGCTGTAATGAACCAACAGTCTAGCGCAGCCTTCATATACGTCTCAAGTTAAAGGTTACCATTGCCAATAAAAAAATGGTTCCCAGTAGCCCTAAACCAAACCCTCTTGTCTGTCCAAACACTCCTTCCTAAAGGTCGAGGTTCATTGCGATGTGCTACAGTTTGGGAGGTCTGGATATAGTGTGTGTATGTGTGTGTGTGTGGCTACTTGTGCATCAGTGTCTGTGTGTGTTATATCGATCCACAGCCTTTAGTGAAAATGTCAGATCTGTTTGCATGTTATCTGTGTACTTTGTCTCTTCATTGTTACTCACATCAACAATCTATCTATCTATCTATCTATCTATCTATCTATCTATCTATCTATCTATCTATCTATCTATCTAGTAAGCAAGTTAGCCAACCAAACCTTCTTCTCTGTCCAAACATTCCACCATAAAGGGCAAGGTTTATTTTGCTGTGTAGGTGTAATGATGCCTCCACTTCCCAACTTTGTTGTCATGGTGAATGCAAACAATCAGTCTCATGCTATCAGGTTTAAGCTGTCAACGCAGCATTTTGCTGTTTGTGATCACAGTGTGGAAATTGCTGTTACAGTATAAATGTTGAAACTTGGCTGAAAGTAGCACAATGAAAGCCAATCAGTGGCAGGCCTGAGGCTTTCAATATATGCTCAAGAGATGGCACACGTCAACCTTTAGATGTGTCACATTCAGTGTGGTGTTTTATCAGTTAGCCACTAAGCAGCTAAATGCTGTTCCCTCTTACAGGGGAGATAAGGAAAGCACCGTGATAACAGTAAGTGTTTGTCTGTGTGTGTGTGTGTGTGTGGATGTGTTTGTGTGCATGTGCGTGCGTGTGCGTGTGCATGTGCGTGTGCGTGTGTGTTTGTGTGTGTGCACGTGAATGTGTGTGTTTGTTGAACAGAGATAAGAGCATGGAAACCACTCAACCTCACAGAAAAATCTGACAGATATCGTGTCATTGTGAGCTAATGGAAGCAAACACACACACAAAACACCCCCCAATGCCCCCACACACACACACACAGTTTAAGCAAGCATTACGTCAACCCCGAACAGAGTTGAAACAGCGGTTTCAAGGCGGTTGTTTGCATAGGCCATGTTTGACTGCACAATGCCAGTATCTCACACTGAATAGGCCTACAATGGACCGCAGAACAATACCAAGACAGCCCGTTTCCCCTAGAGAGACCCTCTGCCTATTCAACCCAGCCCTCTATCTGCCTCTGAAAAGACACAGCGCTCAACACCACTAGCAAGCTTTTCACCACAATACCCCAAACCATGATCTTTGTGAACTTCAGTTCAATACAAGTGGGGTGTTTTTACAATCATGGAAATTGGCATGTTTGTGATAAAAGAGGAAGCTCAGGTGGCGTGGCCCAAATAATCTGCCAAATCTCATTTCTCTTCCTCCTGTGCTGCATTGAGACGATTCAGAGGAGCACTCCCGTCTGGCGAGGGCCCACTGTCACAAATGTCTCATTTCAATAATAACCGAATGGCACCTAGCGCAGCACAGGGAAAGATGAGGGTTTCATAAATTTGAATGGCAGGCTGTGCCACTGCGGGCCATGCTGGGTCAACTCAATCACATTGACCCTTGCCTTGCACTGGATGAGAATACCGTGCTGCTATTGATACCTATGTGACAACCGCCTATGGAGAACCAACAAAACAGAATGGAGGTTTTGAAATAAAGTCAAGGGAAGGGCGGTGATCCTGCTTCAGAAGCTGTAAATAGCCAGAGACCGTCAACACTATGAATATCTTACCTCCAAAGAAGTTTGTTCTTTCAAAACATTCTATTGTATATTAGGGGGGGAAATGAAGTCCATCATTCAATATTTCTAAAACATTGAGGTTCCATTCTGAAAAAGTATTAACATTTTGTCAACCCAGGGCATTTGAATTCAGTTCAGTGCCTACCGTCCTTGAAATGTGCCTTTTTTTGTGTCATGGACCATTCTGTGAGATTACGTGACACTTTTTCAAATGGTGAATATTTCATTTTGGACCAAAACTCTTCAATGCAAAAGTGAAAGTGAAAAAAAAAGAAAGGAAATAAAACAGCTTTGATAATTACCCCTTAACTGCCACTATGCAGCAGTTCAGAAAGGTGATGAAGCAGCCCATATCTTTATTCGAGATGACTTGAGAATGGCAGAAATATATAATTCACCACCATTATATCAGTTTCAAGCTGACTATGATGACTCTCTGGACCTTTCTTAAATGCCTGTTATGCCAGGATGTGGTTCATTGTTTTAACCTGTATCTAGCCAGGGAAGATTTTGCACTCACACGTCACACTCACATTCAAACCTGGTATCTGACCAGTGCAACCACAGTCTTCTAACGTTGGATACTGACCAGCACTGGAGCAACTGTGGATGAGGTCAAAGGCACCTTGACTTGCTCATGGGCACCTTGACAGCTGTGTAGGGAGGAGAGAGCAGGTATTCCAGGTGCAGGATTGAAGCCAGCAACTCTCCAGTCAAACAGCTTCTGCTCTAACTTTTAGCCTCCCACTGCCAAGTTTCAAGAAAATAGATGAACCGCAGAGACAATGGTTCATGCAT
Source organism: Beryx splendens (assembly GCA_900312565.1). Classification (NCBI taxonomy): domain Eukaryota; kingdom Metazoa; phylum Chordata; class Actinopteri; order Beryciformes; family Berycidae; genus Beryx; species Beryx splendens. The sequence continues at coordinate 3,636 of OMOV01112602.1, read as the reverse complement.
GTAATTTGCTGTCATTATATCAATTTTGTGTTGATTGCCTCGACTCCCAGGGTGTTTCTTAAAGGGCTACCTTTCCGACTGGGTCTGTCTCTCGTTCGTGTGTCATGTACCTTCCCCCAGCAACTGGAAATAGATTATAGGAAAGGAGAAAAGCAGAGCTGTGAAGTGCAAAGAGAGAACTGTGTCCGTCTGTTCATCAGTGCCTCAGTCCATTTACCAAAATCTTAGTCAAAAAGGCAAAATTTTGACTTCAGATGACTATAAAATATTCAGATCCAGCCATCCTTGCCTCGCAATTTTCTTCAGATATCGGAATAAGAAAAAAGCCTGACTCAACTTTAAAAATCAATGAGGAAGATACTGAAGATTCACTCATTCTCTGTTTCACATTGCATTACATAGGATAGCTTCTCTTTTCCAATCAGCGACTGTTCACTATGCATTGTAACGCTCTGCTGTTTTCCATTTCTGTATCGCACCAATTAATCAAAGTGACAAGGTATTTAATGAGAGGCAATTAGAGTGTTAACCAAAATGCAAATCAGAGAGAGAGTGAGAGAGAGAGAGAAAGAGATGCGTGTGTTCATGCATTCATGTTTGTGTGTGGAAATGCATGTGTTGTAGCAGTGCTGGCTGGGGGCGTGCGTATGTGTGTGTGTGTTGTGTGCATGTGTGTGTGATAAGCTGTGGCGACTGGTTCAAGGAGATTCTGCTCTCCACGGAGGATAGCGTTCTGCTCTTAGGAGGATGCTTTTACACTGAAACGTGTTCAGCTCCCCCCCATGTGTGTTTATGTACCTGTGTCTGCACCTGCGTCTGCACCTACGAGTGTGTGTACACCTTGTAATGAGTGTCCTTCACAGTTTCTCACAGATATAGGCTCTTGCACAACAGGCGAAAACAACCAATTAGTTCTGCATGAGAGAGGCCGCATGACAACATGAAACATGGATTAAATAGCTGCTGTCTGGACTGACGTCAAGTAGCCCTCACAGGTCAATCCCTTCACACAGTATCTGTCTGCAGTGGATTAGGCTGTGTGTCCACTGGGAATCTCTCTTCACAGTGCTGGCTTGTTTCATTTTTTAACTTTTAGCTTCAGCCAGAGCGTTAAAAGTTAAAAATGTTTGAACTTTAAGCGAAAGAGTGACGTGCTTTGTTTTCAGTAGTCTCACAGAAACAGCAGACCGTCACCAGTGCTTCCTACACATATCTGCTTAGTGATACTATAGCTAATAGTAGCAGGATGACAGGGTGGCCTAGTGGTTAGAGAGAGTTAGAGCGTCCTTCACCTGGGTGACCTGTGTCAGAGCCCATCTGCAAGCATCTGCAGACACTGACTCTCTCCCATCTCCAGGGAGGCTGCTGTGTAGCTGATCCTGCACTCTGATCTCCCTGTGGAGGGGTAAAGCAAAAAGACAATTTGTCCTGCATTATTATTGTCACTAATGGAAACGTCTAACCTTGGATACTCGTCATCACTCTTTGGGATGAAATGTTGTGATTTACTTGTTTTGCTGTGCCCACTTTATTTCTTTCATCAACTTGAAACTACTACAGTTTGTGATTCCGTACGTTTCCCAGAATGAATTTTGACAAACCCCAGAAAAGGGGCATGAACTTGTCATTTCCAATCAAAAGTGGGCACCTTTGATTGGAAAGATAGCCAGCTAGCCGACTAGTTTATGATTGCGGCCACAATGTCTTGTGGTTGCATGCATTCTGGTCTATTGAGGCTACTGGTGGAGAAATTGGTCTCTCTGCCTCTTCTACGATGGATTTCTCCCTGTATGATTGTTGAACATCGGCGCAGAATGGTGAGTCTAGAAAGAAGCCTTTGCTCTTTGATTTTGAGGGGTTGATACCAAAATGTTTACCGTTGATTTTGTTAAATTTGTTGATTGTCGACATTTGACCAGTTATCCAAGAGAATAAAATACACCACCAAAATGGGCCCAGATTGCAATGTCTATCTCTGATAGATGGTTTTAATCAGCGTTCAAGTGTTTTAGGCAGGATTTTTCCTTTACAGAAAAAAGCTCGCTGGTTGGACTCGGGCTTATTGCCAACAGATCTGACAAAGACAATAATGATATCTCTCTCACTGACTCACCCTCTGCTGCTTCCTTTAGTTTGTCTCATGGATTTGTGTTTTCCTTTGTTTCTCTCGCTCTCCGTTCTATGGGATATTCTTTCTTTTGCTGTCAAGGTTTCTCTCCTTTCCGTTTCTGTCTGTCTCGTTCATTTTAATTCAGTTCAATTCAATTCAATTCATTTCAATTCAGTTCAGTTGGCTGAATATTGAAAAGTGTATCGCCAAAGCATCCAAGTTCAAGTTAAGTACATCTTTAGAAGATAAATAAATTCTACATCGCTCTATCTTTCTCCCCCCTCTCTCTCTGTTTCTGTGTCTCTAGGGTTTTCTCTTCTCTGTCTCTCTCTCTCTCTCTCTCTCTCTCTCTGTCTGTCTCCCCCCACCCCGAGCATAACAACACCAGCAGTGGAAACAAGCACGTAGACATCAGAGGCTGTTGACTTGTGATTCTGTCATGCCAAGGAACCATTTCTGATGTAAGTGGGGGAAATCAAAGGTTAACATCTGTCAGCGAACGCATTAAGAACCATCTCATTTCCTGCTCTTTGTACCACTTCCATATGCAAGGCAGGCTTCCTTTCAATTAGACCTCATGAATACAGATACTTCCCACTCGTAAAGCATTGGAACAAAACATGGTTCCTCTTGTGTTATGCTTTTTGGAATTACAATATGAGCAGTAAAATCAGAGCAGCGCATGTGTTTGTGATTCTTCAAGGCAGAGACATGCCCCCATTCTGCATCATCACAAAGGTGATACTATGTGTAAAGCCAAAACAGCATATAAGCTTGCATGAGCGCCAATTAAAACCTTCTTCCCATGACTTTTTACCCATTGAAATAAAAAAAGATGATGGCAAAAGGCAAGAGGCTTGTCTCATGCCGCCTGCTTTAACCCACAGTCTTATTCAACATCTACATCTCCAGTTGTCAGTGCCAACTTGGCAGTTTTCTTCATTTTCCACCATCAAATGACTAATGCCTTTGGCCTGGCGGGCTCATACATCATGGCAGGGCCAATGTGTCTGTGTTTAACTAATGGGCTTTGTGTCCTCTACCAGCCACGGATGGCACGGGTTATGACAAACTGCATCAACAAGACATTCATTACCCTCAGCATCCTAGCAACCAAATCACAATTACCACGATCCACGAGTGAGCATCCGGCCCCGCTGCCTCGCTCTTATCCCTCGCGCACCACGCTGCCAGTGCATAAATTAGCCTGCTTTTGTCACGTCGGGGGGTGGCGGGCGGAGAATTAGCCGGGTTTGTTTTGTGTGTGATGTGAGAGGGCGCGCTGATGGTGGATGCCTGCAAAACTTCTCCTCTGACAAATCGATACCTGTCACTTTCACTTTCACTCTGTGAGGAGTGTGTGCCGGTAAATATGTATGTATGTATGTGATGTACAGTATGTGTCTAGAGAGTAACAGTGTGTTTGTGAGCATGTATATGGGTGTATGTGTGTGTGTGTGTGTGTGTGTGTGTGTGTGTGTGTGTGTGTGTGTGTGTGTGTGTGTGTGTGTGTGTGTGCGCGCGCG
>OMOV01112600.1:0-10158 GCA_900312565.1 Beryx splendens | reverse complement strand
CGCCGCCCTTCTTGCCGGCCTGCGCGCCGTGCGAGTTGCTCTTCGACTGGCTATTGTTCTTGGCCTGGCTGTTGCTCCAGGGCTGCTGCAAGCTGTCTGAAGACGACAGGTTGGCCATGGACAGCATGCCCTGAATGGCCTCCTGTGTGCTGGGGGATGCAGGTGGCTGACTGTAAGTACGTCAATAAGAAATACACAACACATAGCCATTACACAGCAGTCAACACGGAGATGAAGAGTGACTGAGAGAAGTATTTAAACAGGCCTTTAAGTAGATGTAAATGTGACCGGTTGCCTTATTAAACATTATTATGTCTTTTGACACCTGCAAAATATTAAACCTAGTGTGCAATCTGTACGAGCGGGCAAAAACACTGTCAGATCTAACTATCCTCCACGGACCTGCGGTTGCTTTAAGAAGCAGCTACAAAAACAAATTCAGACCGTCAAGATTACCACCTATTAAGCCATTAACCGGTGAGCTATAACAATGAACGACTATTAAACGTGGTTATAATTAACCGTGGTCTTTTCATTCCCCACAGTCGCCGAGTCATGTTCCCCCGTTCAAAGCAGGGAAATAATTTGACAAATCAACATATTTGAGCCGATGTTTTCTTTCTTTCTTTCGTTGCTCATTTGTAGCTTTCAGTGTGGTGGAAATAGACCATCAAGAGCCGAGCAAAACAGCAAACAGCACGGGGCGAGGGAAGAGCCTGGAGCCAGGTCGGCTGCGTTTGACGAATTAACGGTGGACGAAACAAACACTAGCTTAACACGTAAACTGCTGACAGGATCTGTGTAAATTGTTGCTTCAGTCACGAGTGGATTTCTCAGCTCGGGGATATCGCAGGCGAGTTATAAAATTCCGCTTTTTCATCCAATTACAGCGTATCAGTCACTGAGGAGGCCGTTTGTTTGTCAGTGGCCGGCTCCATTAAGGGGAATAAGACTTAAAATTCATTTAGTAAATGAAAAAAGCGTGGCGGCTAACGGTCCACTGGGAGCAATTCAGTGCATAATGCAGTCCATGTACTGTATAGCGCTCTGTGATACTGTACTCCTAAGTGTGTTTGGCTGTTTAAGTTCCACTGACAGAGAGGAAATGGAGTGAGGGAGTGGTCTGTATGGAAAACAATGACGTCAAGACAGATCAAACTACCTGTTGGCGCTGTAGTCGATCCCGCCCACTTGCTTGCTCGCTTGCAACAGGTCGAGAATCCCAGCGGCGCTGCCACCCTTCTTCTTGACCTTGGAGTTGCGGCCTTTGACCTCTGGCTTGGCCTCTGTGTCTATATGTAGAGACTCTTCGTCTGAGGAGTCCACAGCCTGTTGTCGGGAGAAGAAGCGGGCAGCGCATAAACAGACACAACAAGCACAAAAGCATCGCTTCCAAATCCACATTTGCTCGTGTGAGGTATGCACTCCGTTTTCCTGATTTCTCCGGATTTGAGCTATTTCAGCTTCACTCCCATTCATTTTTTAATTCCTAATTACCGTTTTCCTGCTGTTTTGTGTTTCGTGTTCCCGCTCACATCCCCGAAGCACATTAGCCAAATGTTATCAAGACTGCAGCTTGGTTGAGAGCGGAGTCTGACCTCGCTGAAGACAGCCATGAAAACAGCCGCTCAGGGTTATTATATGGCTTCCAATGACCTCTCAGTTAGTAAACATAAGAGCATCTGGCATAAGTCTGTTTCTTCCTCTTACTTCATTCACACCACAGCTATTTCCCTAATCAGTGTGTGGTGGTCCATGGCTCAGGGAGCTTCTCCTTTTGATTCACCCTGAATGTACTTTTTTTAAAATCCCGGCATTATGGGAGCATTGCAGCACGCTCTGGCACATGCGAACTCTATTGGTACATGATTGGCTTTTAAATACATTCAGATGAAAAGTATTAGACCTCATGAAGGAATATCGCTGGCTGTTTTGGTCCAACGTTTCATCAACAATCAATCACTCAGCCATCTTTTCATGTGCAATACACGGCGTAATGTAATCAGAACAAATTGCTCAAATATTAGCTACTTAGCAGGAGAGCGACAGCATTTGATCAATGGTTGTCAAGGTGATTACTCTGAGCTGAAGTGATAGTTTATAGATGCATACCTTGGTCATCGAGGGTTGGAGCTTTGGTTTTTTGGCTGGCTGAATGGGTTCTCTGATGTTTGACAAAACTGGACAAAAATTGAATAATCACAAATTATTTATGTGTATTTGTTGCTTGGCTGGAAGTTTAGAAAACAGACCTACTGCAAGAAATGAGTCCTTATCATATGACACATGGTGAGAAAAACCCGCTGCAGTACTCACAGGAGAGGTCTCTCTTTACGGCATTCTTTTTCCTCCTGATGGGGAATTCGTCTATCTTCAGCTCGCCCTCGTCCGAGACGTACTCGTACTCGTCTCTCACTGGCTTGGCTTTGTCCTCTTTTAGGTTTTGTAATGATCCGAAAACACTTGAGTTGGTCTGAGGTTTCAGTGTCTTGGAGCTGCCGGGAAAACCACAGGACAATAAGGGAGTGGTACAAAACTCATCCGAGCACCCGCGCCGAAAAGTCCTTGAATTAGGTCTAATGGATGCGGGGCTGATAGCCGCATAGCTCTATAATCATCGTAATACGCCACATGAGAAGGTTAACACGCTCTCTTCTGCAAAAGACCTTTCGTGAAACGTTTATATGGCAATCATAGCCGTTCCATACGTACCCGAGCATTTTCTTGTGAGACATGGTAAAGCTGAACTTGTCTTTATTGCCTGACAGCGGTGTTCTGTCAAATTTGCATTCCTCCTCCATTTTCAGCAGGGAATCTGGTTTACTATTCTGTGAAATTAAGAAGGGAATCGTTTATTGTGAGTAAAAGTAAATTAAATCACCATGACATTAAGAATCCTGGCAGGGGTGCAAAATAAGTAATAATAAATAATACTAAGAGGATTGCAAGCACACAAATTTTCTAATCGTCCCCAATTAACTCACTAAGTTGTATTAATTTTGTATTGATTTAAAGGCGTGTGATGAGCTGTGCCCTGAAACTGAAACAGCTGGAAAAAAAAAAAAAAGTCTTATTAGTATTTATTTCATCAGCAGGGAATCTGGTTTTCTATTTTGTAAAATAGTAGAAGAAAACATAATCCATTGAAGTAAAAACATTATTGTTAGAGTAAATCACCATGATGTTAAGGGAACTAAAACAAATCCTTACTGGGCGGGATGCAAACTGGCTCTCGTGAAATGATTGCGTTACTAATCCCTAACCCTAACCCAAAAAAGACACACTTTCTAATGTTCACCACTTAACACGATGAGTTGTAATAATTTTGTATTAATTTACAGGCGTGTGATGATGAGGTGTAACCTGAGACTGAAATTGCCGAAATGAAAAAAAAAAAAGTCATTTTGTCTCATGCAGTATTTTTTTCATCAGCGCTAACATACAGGCCTAATTGCTCTGCACACTGTAGAGAGGAACTGTGAACCTTTACATGAATCAACTGTGATCAGAAGTGAAAATGTGGTCTCCAGTGACCTTGGTAAACATCTAACAGGGTATCCACTCCATCTGCAAATGTTTGGCCTGATGTGAAGGAGCACTTGGATCGAGATCCTTGGAGGGACTACAAACATTCCAGAGCAGTTTGGCATTGAATTTTCCATGAAACTGAAGTCCTCTAATGTCTTCCGTTCAACAGAATTACATTTTTGCTCCAAAAAAGCTTTCCATGTTGTTCAGAAATAATGATACAACAAACTCTCTTTTTTTTTTTTTTTTAAGATGAGGGCATATGTAAATACTTAGGTGGAATGCAGTGGATATGGACGTAGCGTAATTCCATTAGGTAAACTCTGGGAGGGCGAATGTTTCTGGAGCAGCTCTGATGAGCTGCAGGCCTAAAATGTGCGACTTATGCCGCATCATTATTTTCGCTGATTGCTTTGAAGTGAAGTGTGCAAATCACTTTTGGATGATCCGGCATTTTTCCCGTTCAGCTTCTCAGCTTGTAACCTTTGCAGCTACTTGAACCTTCAAAAGGACATCAAGCTTCAGTTTGTTTTAACTTTTAAAGGATTGTTGTACTATTTGGTTTGGCCTCACAACCAACCGTTTGTTTGAAATCCGCGATAAAACCTTCTCAGCTGAGCCGATCTTACCTTATACTTCCATTTTGCTTCAGTCTTGTTTTTATTCTGCTCTCTCATTTCAAACTTCTCCACGTTGTTCTGCTTTGATATTTCTTTCTCTGACATACTGAGGACATTCTTAACAGCCTGAAAAATGTTAAGTAAGTAAGAAACAATATTACCATAAAGAATAAATCCATGATGTTAAGAGCAACTATGGGGCGCTTTCACCATTCTGCATCCCCAGTAAAACTAGACCAGCTCCTTGCTGGTGGGGATGCAAAATGGCTTTTACAAAATGACTGTTGATGGAATCATGACATTAAGTGAAATTCAGAGGATACAAATGTTAAACATTTAGTAAGTTGTACTGATTTTAATTTAAAAAGGCATCAAGTGTTACATGAAAGTGAAATTGCTGAAATAAAATAAGTGTAAACTATATTTCCTCCTACAGTAACATTACAATTTCGACGGCGTAACAAGCTTCCACTCACCTTCCCCTTCTTCGGCTGGTCCATCTTACTCAAGATGTCCTTTGCATGGGACTCTAGAGCTGCGAAGCTGGAGGGTTTAGGAGGCGGCGTAGTCTCCTTCGCCTTCTTCCCTTTCTTCTTTCCGCCTTCCTTGACCTTCGGCACCTTCGGGGGCTTGGGGGCCTTGGGCATCTTTGGGGGTTTGGGAGGCTTGGGTGGTTTGGAGGCTTTCTTTCTGGTTGCCTTCTCTCTGCTGGGTGAGGGGACGTGGGCCGGGGAAACAGGCTCTTCAGGCTCTGAGTGGGTGGATGGTGGCTCCTCAACTGGCACCTTGATGCTGGGCTCGCTCTTAATGGCTTTTGTGGCATTCTAGACAATAAAGCAGGTTATGATGAGACGTGTGCTGTGAGGTGTTATGCAGTCCTCTTTGATTAAAACTCAGAAAGCTGCACTAGTCAAAACTGTAATGTAAAAATACACTTAGCAGCCTATATCACAAACAGGGGCTCTAACAGAGAGGAGTCCCATTCCCATGGCTGGAAATCTTTTCAGAGCACAGGAGGTGACAAATTGAAACTTGATGGCAAAATCCCAAACTGTCTCCGAAACAGCAGCAAGTGAGCGCTCTGTCCGGAGAAAGCTGGACCTCTTCACCAGCTCCACCTCCACCTCCACCCCACCACACACTAAGAGAAATTGCCTAGTGAAACTTTAAGACTGGCTAACATAATTCCCTAACAGCAAATGGTCGCCAAAATGAACGGTGACACTGTACTGAATATGTTTGGATGATGTTGATGATCAATAGAAAAGAGACACACCTCTGAAATTCTGATCTCTTTGGCAAGATCCTTAATGAGCTGTGTGGGCTTCATATTCTCTGGAAGCTCGTCCTCGTGTTCAAGAAGGGCCTGTCAGGAAGAAGACAAAACTGTTACCGCTTGTCATAATGTTCTAGCTGGACCAGTAGCACCAGATATAAACCCTGATACGACCGTACCTGTTTTTTAGTCCAAGCTCTGAATGCGCCGTTAATGATTTTGGCACCATGTACCAGGTAGGGGGCTGGCTGCTTATTTCCTTTATGTAAACCTGCAGCAACAGAGATGCAAACGTGATCAGTGAATGAAGATGTGTTCATACTTTGAGAAGTAAAGAGTGACCATTAATTTGGAGGGGAAAAAACACACAAAAAAATAGCGACAGAATTCACATTGTACATGGATTGTGGACAGTGCAGCCTAGATTTATACGACTGAACAAGCCTCTCACAAAGATAAAAATAAATGAGCTGACTGCGGTGTTATCAAGAGACACAACCTGCTGTTTATGAACAGGGAACAGAAGACTGCCTCTGTCAACAGGGTGGCTGAGTGGTTAGAGACTGTCTCGTCACCAAAACGTACCAGATTCGACCCTCAAAACAGCCAGCGTGTTCCTCAGCAGCCAAGTGACCTGCTGAAGTATTCTTGAGGCAATAAATGCCTCGCTCACTAACTGTACGCCACTCTGGATAAGCATCAGCTAAATCCCTAACATGTAAAATGTAACACTTTATGTACAGTATATGGCAGGACCCACGGTGATTTCCAAGAAATACAGTTTCCTTTTCCATTTCAGAGTTGTCAGCGGTACAACGAAATGAAGCTTATTTGGATGTAAAACAAACATACAATTCTAAAAAATCAAGCTGATTTATTGTCGTTGAAGCAGCTCCAGACTGTATCTCTTGGTGATTGCACAGCTTTGCTTAACTCTTTTCTTTCTAACGTTGGCAAAGACTCACCAATCTAGACTGAGCTATTACAACCATAGGACTGAATTATAATAGTTATAATGTGGATTTCCCCTTTAATTACATTACTTTCAGGGTGTTTGAGTGCACCGAATGCCTCTGTGTAAGGCTTGCCTCAATACTGATTACAGAGGGCTGGATACACAACCACAACAGGAAATAATTACTTGCATCAAGGCAAAGTAGGAGCAGCAACGCAACATTCAAAGGTGAATTGTCCGGCTCAGTGGGAGTACTTCCACCTCACTGAAAAAGCTGACCTTCAAGTTGAGAAGAATAATGGCATATTAAGGCCTTCTGGGTTAGAAGCTGTGCGCACCGCACACAACAGCAATCTGGCCATAACACACACGCATACACAGAAAATGGTGGAAACATAAACAATTGCCCCAAGCCAGCTGAGGAGAGTTTAAACACTGGCTTGTAATGGAGCAAGTGATTCTACCTCAGCCAAGCCTTTTGAAGCTAATCATCTGTGAACTCGGCGATTCACCGATTTAATGACTGAAATAATATTAGAGCATCCAGCTCCTCATCTGTGCAGCAGACATACACCCATATAGCAAATGTGGAAGAGCAGGGAGCCGCGCTGCAGCTCTGAAAGGCAGATCTGACAGTGTTTGCATTTTCTCCTGCCTTCATGCATTCTTTTGGAGAAACGGCAAGCTAAATGAGGATATGTTTACATTAAAATACCGCACATTAATACGAACGTCAAACACATAAATATTCCATATGTATATAATGTGGATTCATCACATGACGTTATTACTAAATGAGTGTTCACCTTTGAATCGCTCGAGGAGATGCCGTCCCACATACCAGCACGCCGTCTCAAAGTTGGGGAAGGGTGTGAGTGTTTTGACCTTTAGCCGCTTCTCTACTTCATACGCTCTGAGGAGAGTAAACCAAGCAGTGTTAGCTGCACACTGTCATGCACAAACAGCAAACTATGCAATTCCCAAGACATTTCCGAATGATGAGAATTCATAAACAGATTTGCGGAATTCGGAGCTAAAAACAAGTCCTGAACAAGGACCGACTGTAAACTGTAAGCGTTGCCAAGGCTGAATACGCAATGCCTTCAAATCGCACTAAATCCCCCCCAAATTAGGACATGAATATCTCCAGGTCACAGGCATGGCGTATCACACTAATTACCAATCAGACCAATTACCAAACACGACTACAAAGAGGTAGCCGGACGTCAAAAAGGACGAATGTGTGCGCAGTGCAACAGGTGTCCTAACCTCATCTGCATCTCCACGCTCAGGTTGTGGACGAAGTGTCCGGAGAACGCCAAACAGTCGACCGGGGTCAGTATTGCATTGATCCAACCTTGGAAGACAATCACACGTCAGCCAAAGCAGATCGTATAATTACAGTGACAGATTAAAGGAAAAATCCACCCATGGATACACTGTTATATTCCACCAGTCTGTCACGTGCAGGGGTTATTCTGTCCATCCATTTTGTTTGTCCATCAACAGAATGGACCCAGAAATGTAAGGTACATCACCAATACCTTTTTGTAACTGTTCAAATGTTTCAGCATGGATTTTTCCTTTAATCAAACATGCAAGTACACCGCACCTCTGTAACACGCTAACTGTAATCTGCACACAAAACAGCAGGTCATTAAGTGCTCTGCTATCCAGTTCGGCTGTATGCCATTCTGACCTGATGGGATGAACAGAGTCTGGCCTTGCTTCAGCGTGCATTTGTAACACTTGTCCACCTGGTCGGCGAAGAACATTTCACTGTGATTCGACGATGACCTCCAGCGCTCGTACAGAGACAGGTTGGCAGAGGTGGGCTTGATCAGGAAGAAGATCTTCTCCCCCTGCCAAGACAAAAGCAATCAGATTTTCTGGCGGCGGCGGCGTCGTATGAGAGACAGCTGCAGATGATTTGCGCAGATAGTCGATGTCTTTCAATTTGACCGTTTTCATGCCAGAAAGTTCCAAGTAGTTCAAAAGTTTCCCTCAGATTTGTATTCTTGGCAGGGTGGAGAAGCCTCTGAAACGCCAGTTAGACTGGGAGATACTAAAGCCCTGGATGATAATAACATGCATACTTGTGTGGAATCTGGTCAGAATGTTACATTAAAAGTCACATCAGGTTAAGGGCAATTCTATATAATAAAAATGTAATCAAATAAACTGCATCATATCCATCACATCAGAGGTGGACAACACTGGCTGGCTGATATATCCAGTTTTCACGGTGATAAAAGGCCCATACTGGCCCAACATATCAGTCCAACCCCAGTGGTGACAGACCTTGAGCACATGGTACCAGACGGAGGCGCCACCGCACTCAATGTGGAAGTCTGTGTAGCTGTCCTTCACGCAGATCAGACAGTATTTGGTGACTTTGGGCTTTCCGAGCAGAGCGTCGTCAGGCCAGTAGTTTTCTACCCAGGACAGTCGCCGCACTATCTGGGGACTCTCCACTATGCTGTTCATCCTTTCACAGGGAAAGCACAAGAAGACATCGGTCAAATGAGTTTTCCATAAGACAAACGTAATTTTAAAAACTGTATGTTCAATTGTTCTGTGCATTCCTAGTTTAAAAAAAACAGTACAGCTGATATTGCACACTGACATTTGGTTGTATGATGACTTTTCAAAACAGTCGGGCTCATATGGTAAATTTAATATGTGCTGAAATGTAACTTATCCACATGCAAACATCATCAGACAAGGGCTGTCTACCTCGTGTCTGAGAATTCCAGGTTGATGACGTTTAAAACTTTCTTTCTGTTTGTGCTGTAGTAATAATCGACAAACTCCTTCAGCTTCATCTTGCTGTCAGTCTGTTTGGTAACGTCAACGACATCCACACCCACATCAGGACCTGGGATTTTAAAAAAAAACAAAGGTGTTGAATAGCAGCTCATGAAGAGAAATAAAAAAAATTAAAAAAATTAAAAAAAATAAAAAATCTTGTTGCATGAAATTGTGTTAATCGTGAAATTGTGTTCAAAATATGTCTGTTGCAGTAAAGAGTTTGATTTGTTGCTTTCTCTGAGCACCAGTCAAAAAAACAGCACAAAAACAAAACAGAACAGTGGCGCCCTCTACTGAAAGGCACAGATACTGTACACACGTTCCTTTTTCATTGTTTGAGGTGGAATAGTGACATTACTTGTCACCAACTAAAACAAATACATTACATATCATGTGCATTGACTGATTCAGTGTTGGTAAATAACAAACGTCTACATTTTTAGGTTTGCTTTTACTTGAACAATTACATATTGTCTTTACCCTCGTTTTAATTATTCTGTGGATTTCACTTCAGCACTGTATTCTGTTTTCTTATTTTATGTGTTGTTAATGTTTTTATTACTCATGTTCTTATTTCTCACTTGTAAAGCATTGTGTAACTCTGAAGTGAAGTACTTTATAAATAAATATTTATTATTTTATTCATAGTAAAGGTAATAGTAGTAGTAGTAGTAGTAGAAATGGTAGTAATAGTAGTAGCAGTAACAGCAGTAGTAGAATTAGTGGCAATAGTAGTAGTAGTAGCAGTAGTATCAGTAGTAGTAGCAGTAGTAGTATCAGTAGTAGTAGTGGCTGAAGTAGTGGCAGTAGTAGTAGTAGTAGTAGTAGTAGTGGCAGTAGTAGTAGTAGTAGTATTAGTAGTGGCAGTAGTAGTATTAGTAGTAGTAGTGGCAGTAGTAGTAGTAGTGGCAGGAGTAGTAGGAGTAGTGGCAGTAGTAGTAGGAGGAGGAGGAGGAGTAGGAGGAGCG
>OMOV01112589.1:0-16703 GCA_900312565.1 Beryx splendens | reverse complement strand
TCGTTGTTGTTGTGGTGTGGTGGTGGTGGTGTTGGTTTGTGTTTGTGTGTGTGTGTGTGTGTGTGTGTGTGTGTGTGTGTGTGTGTGTGTGTGTGTGCCTTGTGAGTTTTACAAAGCATACCATGGATCATCCTTTAAAGTTTATATATATTTATTTAATATTTACAGAAGGTGCCATACTGTAAAATTCCATTAGTATTTGAAAACAAATCAATTTTATCCAAAGCCCTTCTACCTGTTTGCTATTTCTGTAAATATAACTTGGCATGGATTTTTGGTCATTCGTCTAACATTAACTTCACAGTATCAGAGGAACTGGGCCTCTGACTGAATACTCACCTTGGAATATGGCACAAAGACAGCAACATTAAATCCTGTGTTACTGATAAATGGACATCTTCACAGTAATAATATGTCAGTGGGGAAATTCCTAGGATCTCAACATTGAGTTGTGTATGTGAGGTATTCTAAACACTGATTATGCAGATTTTTTTAATTTTTTTTTGTTATCTGGTATCCTCTTTCAAACAACAGAGTATTACAAAAAGTTTAAACAAATTGTTTTAATTCATGTACAATCATTCCAAATATTTTAAACATAACCTTATAAGACTGTAGTTTCTGTTGTTACAGTGATATAAAATGCTTTGATGCTGTAATCTTTCTGAAATTACTTGCATGATAAGACTCAACACCTTTCAATTGCACAAAGATGTAGACAGCCGAGGGATCATGCACTATAGACTGATTGCCTGCTGCTCAAAGGTAAAGGGCAGGGTAAGGTCGCTAAACTACAACCACCAAACCATTCCATCCTGATCACATCAGGGCTCCATTCATTCTGTCACCGCACCATATTATATAATCACACCACACACAAGACAACAGCCTTGGCAAACAGCTATCTTTCATTAAAATGAATTTAAGAGGAAGCTTACGAAAGCTATTGTAACATAGGATTGTGTATATTCTTGGTTTAGGCTTAATTGATATGTTTTGTGTGGCTGAATGGGAGGTGTGTGAGCCACTGCATTTAGATTTTTAATGAATGAATGCATGTCAGCTTCTGGAAGGTTGTCTAATCCGGTGTAATCCCTGCCTGATGAAACCAGATAGAGTGGAAATATTGGCAAAAGAGAGGGATTAGCGACCATGGAGTCTGGCGAAACATGTGATCTCAGCACGAGCACATACACACTTACTCACACATACGCAGCTCTGCCCAGCACACACAGGGAACACGCCAGAGCACTTGGGTTCATTCATGATTTTTATGTTTGGAATACAAAAGATCAGGAAGGGGATGTAGGCTATTTGTTGTCGAGGGTTGTGAGCGGTCGGTCGGACATTAGATCGGTGCAGTAAAGCCACTCTCTGTATTATAGTTGCATGCTAGGATTATTCTCCCTACGCTGTGGTACATGAGTCATGAGGTATATAAAATATTGCTCTTTCTTTACCTTTTTCTACAGGTGAATAAGAATAACAGATAGATAGATAGATAGACAGACAGACAGACAGCCAGACAGACAGATAGACAGATAGACAGACAGACAGAGACAGATAGATAGATAGATAGATAGATAGATAGATAGATAGATAGATAGATAGATAGATAGATAGATAGATAGATAGATAGATAGATAGATAGATAGATAGATAGATAGATAGATAGATAGACAGACAGATAGACCGATAGACCGATTGATCGATTGATAGATAGATAGATAGATAGATAGATAGATAGATAGATAGATAGATAGATAGATAGATAGATAGATAGATAGATAGATAGATAGATAGATAGATAGATAGACACTCAAAACACATCTAAGGCTACATCAATCATTGGTTCTGTCATGCTGCTCTTCATCTTTCAGGTACTGGATGACATTTCATCATTTACTCAATTACTGTGACATCTTTTCCCTCAGAATGTTTCTATCCAAGTCCAGCCCGAGCTCAAAGGGAGAAATGTGCTGCGAAAGACAGGAATGAAAGCGTATACGATGGGAATCTGTGCGACCTGACTGTCACACAAATAGTCTCATCATGAGGACAGACTGTGAAGGACAAAGCGACCTGAATCACTCAAGCTTTGGGTAAATGAAAGATTAAAACTCCTCTCCGGGTAGGGGGGGAAAAAATCTCTGCAGCAGACACAACAGTGCAGAGCTTGACTTGTTCAAACACACAGCATGTTGTGTATCTTTGAACTATTGGTGCTGGCAGACAGCAACGTAGACGGATAGACTTAGCTGTAAGGTCTCTGTCAAACAGTCAGGCACATGCGTCAACCCAGGAACTAGGCTGTATATAGAGTCCAGCCTGATTCTTATTCCACAAGGAAATCATTCTGTCCGTAAACATTACATGATTATGTAAAACCAAGGACACTGTATCCTGCCGCAGACCAACACCCAAAAGCAGAAGACAGCTACATCGATGTGTGAGAGAAATTTTGCAAATCTCATGTGACAACCTATGACTCCAGTATACTGACAACTATCTCTGAGTCCAGTCAAATGCATTTCTGCTAATCCCCCGGCCTATTCAAAGGCATTTAAGCATACATTACCGAATGGAATGACTATGAACTGTAAAGCCCTGATGCACGGCACTTCCCTGTCATCACAGCAGGGGAACGTGACCTTTTAAATGTGGATCTTGAATGGACGCAATCAGTCATGCTCATGTTTTCCGGATATTTCCCTGTATACTCTGCTATACAGATGCACCATCTGGTAAAATTACTGCTATACACAGGGCATCAGAATTCATTGAACATACTGTGCGGATTGTATTTTCACATGAATTGATTTTTACTCCCACTTCGACTGTGCGATCCATGCTCGTCACAGGACTCCTGCAGATGTTCTACAGCTCAATTTAGTTTGATTCAGTTCAACTCTATTCAGTTTATCTCAGTTCAGTGGGTGCTTTATTGGCATGACACAGGGATTCAAGCCAAAGCAAAAACATTGACTACATTCACTATAGAGAAATAACAAAAACAGAACAGATTAGCTATACACAAAGTTATTCTTCTGTCAGGAGTGTTTCCCTTAATGTGAACAATCAACAATTAATAAATTTGCAGCTAAAACTGCACACTTAAACGTCTCCTCACATAAATAGACTCTCGAAACTTTTTGAAGACTGGAGACATTTTTAAATGTGGTCATTTTCTTTAGTTTTAGAGTAAGTCTCTGTTATTCTTTCATATCTCTCACAATGTATGTAGTGAGAAGTGAGATTCTGTCTCCAAATGAACACAGTCTGGGTTGCCAGGTCTGCTTGTGACAGCCTGTTTCTATGGTCGGGTTGTGTGAGTCTATACGTTGTCAATGATTTGACTGTCTGATTATTTCTTTCTGTCACTCAAGCTGAAGCTTTCATATTTGTGGCTGGAGCTTCAGACCCAGCTGGAATACGATGTTTGTAGTGGCAGAAGTGGAGGTCAGTGGATTAGAAGTGTTTATTAAATCTGATGGCTGGCTTTTGAAATTGAAATAAGTGGATACTGGCCTGCTCTGCATGCACGGCTTGCAGTGGATGTCAATTTCCAAATTTGAAATGGTGGATGTCTTATTACATTTTCTTGGTAAGGCAGTAAAAACCCCTTGCCTTTTCACAGTCTTGCGAAAATGTCCAGTGGAATTGATCATCCATCCTGTATACTTTTATACCATATGTTGCTGAGAACTGGATAACTTTTGCAAGGTCAAGATTTCTGTGTTTTTCACCACCAGTGCCCGTGTATTGTATTTAAACTGAAACTGTACTTGAAATGCTTGGAATGAATGTGCCAGCTCTGTTGTAAAGTGGAGGGAGAAAGAAGAACTAGTTCATCAGCAAAGGTCAGACATTTGGCCTCTGTGTCCTGGGGCTCATATACTGCTCATCTTGCCCATAATCAATACATCTATAAATTAAAGTGCGAGTTGGGCTCATGTTGCAGCCCGGCTTCACTCCACCACACTGTGTGAATTGTCAGTTCTTTGTCAGATTGAATATAAGTGTTATCAGTCCATATTATTCCACCACTCTGGAAAATATCCAATGCTCAGGTTTACATTGAATAATTTGACAATAGCCAGGATGCATTCAGGGGTACATGCCTTTCTGGTTTGGAAGGACAGCATTTTTGTCTTTAATTCGAGCATAACCATCTGGCGATCTGGAGGGTTTCGAAAATGTTTGCTCCATGTTTTGCCATCCCAGACTATCACGCTCTTCATGCTCTGACTCACAGAGAGAGTTCCAGTGATCCCGCAATTAATTACCTTTCAATTTGGTTCTACCTTTGCTTTTGTGGCTGTTCTTTTGAAAATGTTTTGTAAATTTAACATACTGTGGAGATGTACTGTGCACCCCTCTCTCTTTGTGGCTCTCCAGGATGGCTGGTGATCTTAGCTTTAGTGGGCTGACAGCACTATCATTCAACAGGTTATATTTGCAAAAGATGTTTTCAGACAGCCGGGTGGAGACGTCCAAGAACAGAGTCGGAAAAGAGCAGCTTCATCTTTAAGAGGCACAGATGTTGGGAGGACATCAATAACACTGAGCGAAATGTAAAGGTGCATTACACCCTGGCTCCACCTCCCTGACAGATCTTCTCACCAGTTTCATATCCATTATCTTCATTGGCTTTGACAATGTGTTTTACTGTGGAATTTAAATCATGAGGAATGCAGTACAGTGGGAGAGCCAAGGACAAACACATGGCTCTCTGGGTTTCCATCCACTTGTTTTCAGTGAAAAGTGAAAAAGGCTCATTTCAATGCATATACTGTACTGCCCTAGCATCTGATGAGTCAGCAGCAGGTAACTGCTCTGTCCTCTTGCTCCTAGATCTAACTGCAGCTTTTGCCACAGTAGATCATTCTATTCTCATCCACAGGTTAAACCAATGGGCAGGGGTCTCTGGTTCTGCCTTAAACTGGTTTTCTTCATATTTATCCAACAGATCTTTCAGTGTCTCTATTAGCAACTCATCTTCTTCCTCTAACCCCTTGTCCTGTGGTGTGCCCCAAGGTTCCATACTTGGTCCAATCCTCTTCTCCATCTATTTGCTTACGCTAGGCTGCATTATTCAAAAACACAACATTTCTTTTCACTATTATGTGGATGATACACCTCCTCCTAGAGCCTAATAACTACAACAAACTAACTGACCTCAATAACTGTTTCAAGACATCAAATTCTGCATGGCTGCAAACTTTCTTCAGCTCAATGAGAATAAAACTGAGGTGAAGTTATTTGGACCACAGCATTTGACCAACAATATTTCTCCTCATCTTGGCCCATTGGCCCCCTCTGTTAAACCACATGCAAGTATCACTCAGTCTTGTTTATCCCGTCTTCAATTAGTTCAAAATGCAGCAGCAAGAGTTTTGACAAGGTCAAAAAAGAGAGAGCACATTACTCCCATTCTTACCTCCCTACACTGGCTGTAAAGCAGGAAACAAAGAAAGTGCTGTAAAGCACTTTGGATCAGCTGCGTTTTGTTTAAAGTGCTATATAGAGTTGAGTTGAGTTGAGTTGAGTTGAGTTGAGTTGAGTTGAGTTGAGTTGAGTTGAGTTGAGTTGAGTTGAGTTGAGTTGAGTTGAGTTGAGTTGAGCTGAGTTGAGTTGAGTTGAGAACTTAGAATGGTCTTCATGGGTCTCACTGCTATTCCAGTATTTGCTTACAGATTTCAGAGAAATTAAATGATTCTGTGATGAGCAGTGTTGGGGAAGTTATTCCAAAAAGCAAATTAAATGATACATTACATATAACATATTAGCTTTCAAATAATGGAAAATATTACATCATGCAATAGATAGAGTAATACATTGTTAGTAGTTAGTCTCTCACTCTTGACTTTGAGCTATGTCCACATAACACTCAAAAGTGGTACAAATAGTACCTATTGCAAATCAGTTTAGCAACTTAGGGGACACGTTTTAGTTAAATGTGTTTCTCATTGCCAATCAACTCAAAGTAATTTTCATTAGGAAAAGATTAAGCAGAGTGAAATCACAGCTGCCATCTTTCTGCAACCATGTGCCATGGAGGACGGGAGTCTGCACGCTTTCAGTTCAGCCAGACACTACATCAGGTTTCATTGATTAGCACAACTTCAGCCAGAGAGGAGGAACTAATCAGTGAAATCACCTGCTGTACTCTCGGCCCTCCGTGGCACACGGTTGTCTCTCCGTGAGTTAGAGCCTATGTTGAGTTAACACAGTGGTTGTCATTGCTGCTCCTCAGGAGCCAGAGCAGCTGCTGCTGGTTTTCTATTCTAGCAGGCAATTAATTACATTCACCTGGCATCAGATGTAAATCAGTCCCTGATCATTTTTATTTTTTTATTTAACCAGGTGGATCAATTCATACAAATTGGCAACAAATTGGCCTGGCAAGAGGACAAAAGGGCCTCAAATGGGAAAGGGATAGAGAGGGGGGAAAGTAGCAAATCAAACAAAAGAGCAAGAAGCAAGACAAACACAAACAATCCAGATATCTGACAAAGATGTTAGAAAACATGATATGGAATATACACATTGCAGAGGAAGAGAAAAACCAACAGTATGGGAACTGGGAAACAATTAAACCATATTTAATTAGACAAAACAAACAACCAAATAAAATTACAAGTCATGGAAACAGAACAGACATATTTGATTGGGCAGTTAAAGTGCTGGGATGCAGTTGCAGGTATGTGTGAAAATCTCTGCAATAGAGTCCTTAAAAGCAGCGAGGGAGATAAACTTGTCGAGGTTCAAAGTCATCAGCTTTCAAAACAGTGTATAGGCCACTACAACAACACAGGTACTTCTGTTTTCTATCAGTTTGCCAGGGTCAGAGGAGGCCCGCAAGGTTACTCCCCTCTCTTCTGAATTAGTGGCTAACCTTTGTCGAATTGTTCATAGATCTTTAATCCAGCCTCAGACCTCTTTAATACAGTAGCACTCTAACAGGATTGGTGATGTTAACCCCCGGGACATAGCTGCCAGCTGTTATATCCCCCTGGTGGCGGGTCAGCAGCGAACGCAGGGCCGGTTTGGTCCTGATGGGCGGAGCAGGGTGGGAGGGGATGCCTGGGAAGTATGACGATCTTCTTAGCTCAGTGCAGATTGCCGCGGTGAGAGGACAAGAGGGATGCTCGGTCCAAAAGTGCTTTAAACGTGGAGGACAAAGGGATATTTCACAGAGTCCCATCCATTGCTGGTGGGGTGTTTTTTCATTTACCGTTTTGCTTTCTTCTTGCCTCTCTCTTCTCATCCTCACACCTGGATTTTCGATTTTCTTGGATTGTATATATATATGGGTTGCTGGTAGGGCACGGACAGGTGACTCACAATGGCCCTGGCTTTGGATGCAGTGTGGCAGAGGGTGAAGAATGTGTGTAAACAGAACGGACTCCTCATCTTGTCGGTGCTGGCTGTGGTCATAGGGTGTCTTCTGGGATTCTTCCTGAGGACGCGGCGCCTCACGGAGCAGGTGAGTCTCTCTCCTCCCCTTAGCCGCTCTGAAGCACAGTGACGTCATCCATGCAGGAGATGCTGTTTGGGAGAGGTTGAAGTGAGGAAATGGGATAGCGGAGCTTATCCCAGTGATACAGGGCAACTTGGCTTGAGAATCATTTCCCCATCCCTAACAGCTGTGGAGCGCAGGACCTGGCAGCAGCTGTTACAGTCCCTCCCCATGCTCCTCCTCATCCCATCCCCTGCTTTCAATCTGACCCACTGAGGTCACAAGGGCGATCTAGGACTGCTGTTGAGCAGTAAGCTGTTACTGTAACTGCTAAATGTACTATTATTAGTCACACTGATTTTATGTTGTGGAAATCGCCATATATAGATATCACAATTTTGAAAGAGCAATGAAGGCCTTTCTTACCTGTATTTTATCAGGATTTAACATCGACAGGCCTCATATCACCGATGAGTTATGTGCAAGAGACAGTTTTTGATGGTCGTATATACATCAACCAAGTGTATCAAGTGGAAAAAACATTGTCAAACAGAAATTTCAAACAGTACAGATAGATTTTATTCAATAGGCAACCAAGAATAATCTGAAAAGTAATGAGTAAATGTTTAGACTATAATCAGCAATGCCTTTGACCTAAACACTACACATCGCATTTCTCACTTCCATTGAGTAGCTAGTGCTGGCTTCCACCGCCAAGAGGTCTTCAGCTTTAATTGGTGCGAGGTCATTTCTTATCAACCAATCCCACACTTGAATGTCATGACATGTTTTCAAGGCACCTTGTCATTCTAAGAAGTGACTCATTTAATAAGACATTCTACCCATTCTTTGCTAACATCGGCTGACCTTTCAAACGGATTCCTTTTAGCTGCATTTATGAAAATGCTTTGTTATTTTCTTCATGCAGCTGAAAGTTTATGGCTATAGGTCCTGATTACGGTAACAACATATTGTACATATGAACAGCCAGGCTTGATAATGCATGTCTTTCTAGAAGAAGAAGAAGAAGAATTTAACCTTTTGTTCAGAAGTTATTTCCTTTTTTCATTTTTCATTTTCAAGTCAATGCTTCATACATTTTTGAATTTAGAGATGTGATTTGTAGAGGTCAGGAAATTTCTTTCCTTGAAACATTGAAACATAAAACCGATTGGATCTCTCAAAGTGTCCGCTGGTTTTATATTTGCTTTGGCATTTACCAGTTTCAAATGAAAAAATTCCAAAAGTCAGAGAATGATTTCAATTGTTCACTTAGTGGCTACACAGGCACAGCAATGCTGGCAGAGTGTTGAGCTGGATTGAGCAAGACTTCTCAAGTTGTTGCATTTGGCTAGCATTGTCACCAATTAAATATGCCCTCCTACCTTTCAACTCGCTTAACTCCCGCCCATGTTTCTGTTTTATTAGAGCCACACATAACCAACTTGGCTCTGATTTCTGTTTTATGGGCCGAGCTTCTGATTTTTGTGTTATGGCTGGTTTTATGGTTGGTAAGATATGTTGGTGGATGCATGAAAACACATAAATGCACAAATACAGACTAAAACCACACAAAACCTGTAATACACTGAAGTCAATGCAGATCGCAGCTTTGACACAATGCTCCAAATACTGTACAGTACTGAGCAGCTTTATGGAGAAGCACAATAAACAAAATGCAGCCTTTTCTTTCACATTACTCCTCTTTGACTAAAGCTCTGTCATATTCTCAAATAGGCCTAAAAATAGCCAGTGGGCCCTTTACTCTCACAATAGAGGATTACAATCCAATCAAACAAATGCTTTCCCTAATTGTATGTCAAACAAGAGTGCCTCTCAGTGTGACACATTAAAAACACACCGGAGGTAGAGACCCATGTGTTTTCAGACAAATTATAAAGGGCTGAAGAGCTTGTACAGTTGATGGCCAACAGGGGAAGGACAGGCTGTGTGTGTGTGTGTGTGTGTGTGTGTGTGTGTGTGCGTGTGCGTGTGCGTGTGCGTGTGCGTGTGCGTGTGCGTGTGCGTGTGCGTGTGTAAATTTGCATGCATTACCTCTCACAGACACTATTAGTAATTTTGCAGACATTGACCTTTGACAGGCAAAGTAATACTGATAAGTGATGTGCACTGATAGTAAAAGTGCTTGAATTTGTAAGATGTAAAAAAATCCTGTTATTACTATCTATCATTATTATGATAAGATAAAACTAACTATGCCTGTGGGGAAATTGAGCCATCGCAGCAGTAAAAATTAAAAGGATACATGTTCGAAAAATAGAATATTAACACAAACAAAGCAAATGAGAGTTAGGTAAACATGCTCGACAGTTTCAACACAAGAACACATAAAGTAGAAATGTACGGATGAAAGTATGACAAGTATGACTTACAGCGTTAAGAGGGTCTGCAAAATTGCAGCAGTAATAGCAGTAGAAGTTACTGAGACAAAAAATGTGAAATATGCGCAGTATGAAAACAATGTCAATATAGATGCAATATTTAACAAATGAGGAGTATAATAATATGAAGAAAAACAATTTATGAAAGTGACAGCACATATAAATAATGTACAAATGTACAATGAGCTGATATTCACATGAATGTGTCTACAAAGCATGATACATATAGGGAAAGTGTCTAGGCATGTAGACATACGTTGCTAATATGATAATAAATTGCTGTGCACCTTCCAAAAATATTCACTTTACAGATGTAGATGACATGTACTGAACGTGCAGATTTGGATATGTGCAAGATGTCCTTCTTCTCACAAAAACTCCAGATGCAGGTCCATAAAAGAGACAATGTGTGCACTGATGTCTGTTTTCATTAACAGTCTCCTAATCAGAGCATATTTGTGGCTGGAGGTATCTTACATTCATTTTGTACAGTGTAGCACATATTCTGATATTGTCCATCCATGTCCGTCCATCCATTTTTGTCTATCTTGGTGATTTTCCTCTAATTTCCTCTTTCCCCTAGTTCAATTTTTGGCTTGAATATACTGTAATCCAGTGTGTTTCTCTATTAGATGATGCTGAACATGCTTATTCATTGATGATCCAGCCATTCAGTCCACCTCACAGAGAAATTTCAGCAGACTCACTATCCTATCAGTGGAGAGTTTGATATTGAGACTACATTGCATGGGACTGCTGCATGTCTAGTGTTGGGGACGCTCCTCTGAAGCCGTAAATGACCAAACTACTGACTTCTACTTGATGAAGGAAGTTAAATTACATTTTAAAACCCCTAAAAAATAATGTAGTCTGTCAACCTAACACTATAGTTAAACCAGAATACCTTGTGGAAAAACTGCGTGTGGAATTTCATATACAAAGATTGTAGACAAGGAACTGTGACTCTAAGCACAGTACACTCAAACTGTCAAATATCAATGTACACTATGGATGGGTTGACCAAAGATTTCAACACACACATATGGCCACATGCATAATACCTAAAACACCACCTTCTAAACATAAACATAGTTATTTTTAGTTGCTTCTGTAACAAATGCAAGTGTGACTGTTCTTTGCCTCGTTGTGTTTGTGTTGTACGAGTGATGTCCAGTGAGCTTGTTGTACAGCTCAGTTGCAATAAGCCTACACCCACTGCAAACCTCTTAGCCTGGGCTATTAAGCACTCAGGAGGCCACGACTTCATTTGAGTGATTCATTCTGGCTGAAAACAAACAGCTCAAAATAATTGTCTCTGTTTTGCCTCCATAAAAGAAATAGTGACTTAGAAATAAAACCTTAAAGCTGTGGAATATCAATGAATCGATGCATAGACTTAATCTCTGTTATAGCAACACGTAAAGAAACATGTCACAACTTCAATTAGTAATATGTGTTTTTTTGCACATGCTTAAGTGGAAATGTGGTTTTTAATTTAAAGTACTAACTACTGCAAAATGTATTTGCAGCTGCTAGTAGCTGAAAACTGAATGTACATACCGTAGTAAACCATTCCCCAACACTGTGCATGACATACAGGAAAGGGTGTAGAACAGAAAAGTAGAGGTAAAACTTGTGGAAGGTCATGCAGACCTTCCTGTTCATAGCAACAACATCATTTTGTTGATGTTTATGTCCTTGAGCAACCAGGATGGGTCTATATTTGTGCTGTTTGTGTTTTTGTCTCCAGAGTGGTTGTGAATTCCGCCAGAAACCAGTGGCTTGAACACACATGAGAGAGGCAGGCATTAGCAAGCCGATACTAATATCCACAAGGCTGTAAGCACTGATGGGTTTGGAGAGTCTACTCAACAGAGTAGTAAATACAATACCAAGAATAGTTTTTGGAGTTTACAATATGCATCCGGTTTTTTTATGAAATTCCAGCAAGATATTCACTGATATCTTTTTTTGCTTTGCTCATGCTTTTGAACCAGCTCCAACCCCAGGAAGTTGAAGAAGTTGCTTAACCCCTTGAACTCTGATTTTGCCTTGCTTAAATTTCCCCTCAAGTAGCTTCGAAGGTAGAAACATTTTTTTGTGTTTCAATGTCACATACATATTCTGCATCTGTTCGTTCCAATGCTTCGTTGAAGCTATAGCACACTTGAGTGAAATATTCAAACCCAAGATGCCATTTTTTATGGTTGCACCATTATGTCAAATGGAAAAAAACTCTTGTGCACCATTTTACACATTTCCATGTGATTCAGCATGTAGGAAGATCACCGCACACTCGACTAGTATCTTTTATTAAGGTGCCAGAGGTCAAAAAACATTTCTTCAGGTATGCCCTGAAGAAGGTGTAGCCCACTTTCATGTAATTCAGCATGTTTGGCATTTTTGAAACTCTTGCTATCTTGACTAGAATTTTAAAGAAATGTCTGTGGGTTTGAACACAGCCCGTGCAAACACATGCTTTTAATGAAAGACCCACCGCTGCTGAAGAAGTTAAACCTTGTTTTCTTCTAAAATACCACCTTTTGTGTTGTTCAAGGCAATTTTTTTGAATTACCTAAATCTGTCCTTCTGTCCTTCTGAAGGCACAGCACGCATGGGTTTTAAACATACTCACCATTATCAAAAGCAATAGTCCTTGCTAGCATCAGTCACACCTGTAGCAATTGTACCTGGTGACCTGAAATACAAATTTACTGAAACCCTGAAGGAGAAATTCTATTATGTTTGCTTCCCCTCCACAGCGAGGTCAGAGCACAGGCTCAACTGCAGAACAGCGCCTGTCCAGCTGCAGGGACTCTGTGTCTTGCTCAAGGACACCAGCCAGGCATGTGCTTTGCTGTCATGGGGGCTTGAACCTTCACCTGGTCTTTCCGGTGAAGGATTGCCCCCCTGTTGAGTCCAATTCTTCAGTGAGGGGCCCTGCTGTGACCAGTAGAGTAAGTCTAATGGGTGAGTGTAGGGACTGGAAGATGCCAATTACTGTAAACTCTGATGCTGGAGTCGTAGGTTTGAGACAGGAGAGAGACTCAGTCAGAGAGAGAGCTGTAGAGACCTGCCACACTAACAGAGATTAGGTCAGTGATCAACCTAGTCCATATCAGGTAATTCACCACTTGCAAACATGGGTGTTTGGCTAGTACTTTACAAATGAATGTGGATAAAGGTGGCCACCAGCTACCACCTGCAAGCCGCTGCTTGCACTGGAACTTTGCTGTTTAAATCCACCTTCCTTCCACTAATTTGTCAAATGTATTTTTTCTAGTTAAATATGCCTAAATTATCATGTTGTTAATAACACTATAAGTTATTGGCAACGTGATAACATAAGGTTGAGAGAATTATATCATATTTTAGTCATATTTTAGTCATATTGGTCATATTTTAGTAAAATTGTAAGGTGCAGGATCACAACATCATTGTTCAAAGGTTTAGCTGCTACACATGTTTCCTTGCTGACAAATGAGGAAGTAATTGAGGCAAAACTTTCTTTGTTCGTTGTCAGGCTTCCAGCAACTTGCTGTTTGAGTTGTGTGTGCTGTGGATAGAGCATAACCTCCATACGATAGTAACACAAAGGTAATTGTCATTGAAAGTTGTTTTTGAAGAACACCTCAAAAGAAAGATTACCGAAATAGTTACTCACTGTGGGCTGCTTGTTAAGCGTCAAGGAGCCGGCTGAGATTTACAGTACAGATTACATAACCTGCCGCATCCCAAAGGTTCGACCTAAGCCAACTTGCCATTGTCTTGCCAATGAAAACAACAAGAAACCAAACAGGGGTTTTGTCTGCAGGTGTATGTTAATATAATAATAAATTTTAAAAAATATTTCTTAAAGGTAAAATCTGAGAGCATACATGCAGATAATCATGTTAACATGTTTCAGTGAAAATCTGAAAATCAGGTTACCTCTTTAAGATTTATTTGTAGGGGCAATTTTCAGTTTGGTGTAAAATAGTAGAGTGCAAGCACGCCATGCTTGGTGTAACATCCTGGTGTTTGCTCAGGAACTCATGATGTTGTTTTGTCTGGTTCTGGCGCTCCATGTCGTGTCACACTTGGCTGGTAAAACTGTCAAACTCTGGCTGCCCTCCTGACTGGTTCTTTGAAAACAGCTGCACTTGCCCCTCATACCACAAACTCTCACACACACACACACACGCACACACACACACACATACACACACACACATACAGACACATCAGTGCAAGATGAGCACACCATGCACAAACATTCTCTGCTGGCCGTATGCAAGTGCTGATCCTGCTCTTATACAGCAAACTAAGCTCTCTCTGCTTAATGCCGTACAGAAAAGCTCTTTAGCTGTCATTATGCACCAGCCTCGCTCTGTCCCTCAATCCACCCTTCTCTTCCATCTCCCCTGACGGTCCTAACCTCACATTCACTTCCATCATCAATATGCACCTTTTACACTTTTATTAATCTTCACTTCTTTGCTCTTCTCTGTCTCTTATATACATAGAGATATATACAGATAGATAGATAGATAGATAGATAGATAGATAGATAGATAGATAGATAGATAGATAGATAGATAGATAGATAGATAGATAGATAGATAGATAGATAGATAGATAGATAGATATCATATGAATCATTTTAAGTGCTGCTTTTGATCCTCAATTGACTTTAAATTTTGTAATCTTTCTCTGTCGCTTATCAACAAAGAAGTTTGACACCAACTGCAACTGACCTACTGAGGCTTTAACCATATAAAACAGAAATGTTTGTTCAAGGTTCATAAGCAATTTGATTTCACTCTCACTCTGACCCTGAAACTTGATGAATGATGAGTCACAACTCAAGTTCAGTTAAAAACATGGGAGTAACTAAATTCAGACTAGTAATGAATGCCAAAGACATCAAATAGGATATTAATTACTTTATATTATATTTATTTTATATTTATCACAGTAACTTGAAGGAAATTAATCTGTGTAACACTTTTGATTGGTCTGAATGTTATTTAAAGCAATTTGACGACTTTCCTCAGCAGAGCTGGAAGCAAAAGCCCAAATGAAAGGCAACAAGTGAACATGATACTGAAGCTAAGACCTGCTCACATCATTTCTTCAAATATTGATAATGTCAGCTAATGTTAGCAATCAGCTACTTCATGCTGTTAATGTTATTTATCTCCAAACCAACTAGGTCTAATTGTGTAAGTTGTAGCCTAACCCTATCAGTTTTAACCAGCTAAAGCATATGAAGCATAACGCTGAGATATCACTGATACTAAAGATTAAGACTGCAAATGCTGCCAGTTAATAAGAGTTACAGCTGGTTATGGTCTGAAGATAAAAAATGTCAATACATGAAGTAGCTGACTGCTAACAGTATCTAATGCTATGGGTAGGTCACTGATCTGCTGCAGGTCTTCAACATCATGAATGTGCACGTCAATCCAGTTTCTGTAGCCTTTGATTTGGATGTTTTTGAGTAATTTGGCTTCCAGCTCTGCTCATCAGCCTTCAAGCCTCTTATTTGTGGTGTTGCAGGCTAAATTTCAAATTGGTTAAAGTGAGATAGTTTTTGTCAACAATCTACACCAAATAACCCACAATGACAACGTGAAAACATGTTTTGAGAAATGTTTGCAATATTGAAAATGAAAAATACTTGAAATATAACTATTCAACCACAAGTCAATACTTTGTAGATGCACATCTGCCGTTCTTTCTTAGAGATTTACTAATGATTGCTCAAGTTGCATGGGGAGCATCTGTGAAGTGCTTTCCTCACGTCATTCCACATATTTTCAATGGGATTCAAGTTTGGCTTTTGTCTGGGCCACTCGGGCTTTCACTTTGTTGAAGCCATTCCAGTATTGATTTAGCTATGCTTAGGGTCATTGTCCTGTTGGTACATAAATGCCCCATAATTACCACAGTCTGCTGGTCAGGTCTGATTCCCAACTCAAACAAAAAAATTCTATTGTGAGTGAAGTTTTGAGTTTTAGCTTAAGTTTGCCTTATGTATTCATGACCAAAGCCTTTCCCTATAGCCTTGTCCAAAGTTGTTTACTTGCCTAACCTTAACTTAGTTAGCTAACTTTTCATGTGGCGAACAGATTAAAATGACGTGCTATTATCACATAATCAAATTCATGGTGTTGTCACATAATCCAGGTTGTGATGAAGGAATGTAATTTCCACCCGCAATTTATGTCCACAACACGCTGTGTTTCAGAGTTTGTACTGATTTGATGAGATTTTATGAGACGGTGCTGTGAAGTATCCTTTTTCTCAGGAGTGGCTTCCTGCCACTCTGCCAGACTGTCCTTCCAGCCAAGGAGCTGCGGTCCTTGGGTCCTCGGGTCCTTCTTAGTCACAGCCATGATCAATGTCCTTCTTGCCCCGTTGCTGTTTGGTCGGGTGACCAGCTGTAAGGCAAGGCAAGGCAAGGCAAGGCAAGTTTATTTGTATAGCACATTTCATACACAGAGGCAATTCAAAGTGCTTTACATAAAATGGATTTAGAAAGAAGAAGGAAAAAAAGAGCATAGAGAAATAAAAAGATTAAGAAAAAGAAGTATAATAAAAATTAAAAATTAAAGTTTAAAAACATAATAAAAAACAATCAAACAGCATTGCATTAAAAGAATTGAATCAAGTATGCGATCATGAAGGATTCTTAGTAGGAGATCCTCCTGCCTGTCTGCTCTTGATCAGACATTTATAACAGATGTGCGCACCCTCAATGTTATTAATTAATTCTAATTTTATCCATACGTATGTCTGTTTTGTCCTCCGAAGTAGAGCTGTAGAAACAGTCTGGCTAGTTACACATTTTGCAT
>OMOV01112334.1:0-10030 GCA_900312565.1 Beryx splendens | reverse complement strand
TAACATTCAGCACTAAAATTAAAGAACAAAATAATCTATGCTTTATCTCAATCTCTAATTAGATTTTTACTTGCTCTGTGTCAAAAATATTCGGGATAAATTATGTGAACATTTTCATTTCATTAGAACTCCATTTAAAATATGATTATAATTTAAACGCACAGTATGTAATTTCTGCCGCTAGGGGTCTCTCAATCAAAACAATAACAGAAGACGTAGTTTGATGACGTCGTGAAGTAGCGTGGGATCATGGGAGTTGTACAGCTTCGGCGACAGAATGCGCAGCAAACGGGAATGAATAATCGTGATCCGTCACGAGTGAGCAATAAAAACAACAGAATGACAAAAAACAACAGAGTGGCTAGCTAGCTAGTTCACCTACTTTCTTCCTCACCCTCTGACGTATCCTCTGGTGTTTCCCGTGTTTCCCCGGAAGTTAGGGGGTAAAGGGGATATGACACCTATGACAGGCGACCAAATGAAACAGACCAGTACCTTGAATAAAATTACGGATTTCTCTGTGTTTGAACGTTGTTGCAAACAATTGGGATAATGTAAGTACACAACTCAACAAAATATATAGGCCTAACATTTTAATGTGGAAACGTTACATATTATACCTTTAAGTCTTTGCATCTTGAAATTTAACTCTTCATATTACCATTTTTATTGTGATTTATGAGTGAAAGTTGATTTTTCTTTGAGTAGATAGGCTACGTTATGTATGCAGCTGCTCATTCTAGACTTTAAGACTACTTATTAATAATCCTTTTAGTTCTTTGTTTTTCGCTGCTTTCCTGTTTTTATTTCCTTGTTATGAAGGGGAGAAAATCATTAATATTACATAACTGGCTCCACTGCTCATTTTGGTGACTGTATTTTATTTATGAGGCTTCATCAATGGAGCCTTTTTAAACTGGACAGGGCATGAGGCTCAGGGGACAGAGTGGCAGTCTTACTGGAGGTTACTTTGTGCCTTTGTCAAACGGGGAAACTTACACACACACACACGCACGCACACATGCACACATACAGGTGTTGCAAACCGGTCTCACAGCAGTTCGTGAAATAGTCACGTAATTGTAATCTATACATTCGGTTGGGTCTTTTACAAAGACAGAGGATACAGTTCTGGGAAGCAGAGCTGTTCTGGATGTGCTGCATGAACAAACAGGTCAGACACAGGGGGCTATGCAGAACGCATCATAAATCTCCGTATGACACCATCATAGGTCCAGCGGAGAATTACCTGCGGAAAAACATGGCTACATATATAACAACCTCAGAGGAAGAGACAGATACCTGAAAGAAATGTTGGTGGTGTGAGCGTAGGTCGATTCAGTAAAGTTATAAGTGAAACTGATTGTCTGATAAGTCGATGTGTTTCCCACAGGTTACTGTAACTATCTTGCGTTTAGCCCTTGTGTTCTGGTCCTAGTCTCTACTACAAAGCACTATGAGTTGTAGCTTGAGAAGAGTCAGCTCAATTAACTTAAACAGCTGTTTTTTGGCATTGTTAGCTAGCTAATAGCCAGTAAGCTAAATCAGCAAAGCAACCGATGTTTATGTTAACATGTGCGTACTAGCCACTGCTAGTGTTCGCTAATAGGCCTACTAGATACCTATCTGAGGGCTATAGTAGATATGTTAGCCAGTGTGCAAACCACATGTATTTACAAGAAGATAGTGATGGTTAGCTGCTAGCTAACAAGCACAAATTATCTGAACACAAAATTGGTCAGATGTGTCGGTGGGGAAATGTTCAGTTCCCTCTAAAAAACAACACAGAAAATAACCGTATCTTTTCAGTTATGCTGAGATGCCCAAGCAGTACATTTAGAAACACAATCAGGTGTTCATCTCAGCCACTGTTGCCAACTCTCCACAGGAAGTAGCTATTGGCTGACCAAAAAGTTGCTAGAAGTTGCCAGATGACATAAAACGCTAGTTTGCGTATCAATATTTGCTTCCGTCCCGGCTCTCAGCAGAGGGAGGGGGGCTATGCTGTTGCCAAATGCTTTGGGAGTCAACACATTGACATTGCTCCCATGGTCGGAAAAAGTTGCAAGATTTGTTGCTACTGTAGTTGCTTTTGAGAAATAAAGTCGCCAGGGGGTCCGAAAAGTCACTAAATCTGGCTGTAAAGTTGCCAAGTTTGCAACAAGGACCTGAGGGAGTGTCAACTGAATGCCCTCTATTACACCAGCCATTCATTTTCATCTTCATTCTGTTGAAGCAGTTTAGGATTCATTGCCTTATTGATGTTCTTAAGGCAAGACGCTCAAATCTTTTTCCCATAATTTTGTGTGTTCCTGACCTAATCGATGAAGAAGCTTTTACTAGGGGCATATAAATCAAAATGAGTCACATTGATCATGCAGTTACACAGATCAAAGAGCCAACTTTTAATCTGATCCCACATTCCATTGATCCTGTAATTTATAGCTTTAGTAATGACTGTGCATTTCATTCCAGTGTTGCAAAGATAATCTATTGCGCCTGGACGGTGAAACTTACAAATAGTGTATTCCTCTCAGACAGCCCCAAACAGTCTTACGAAACTGTGCTCCATGACAGTTGTTCAGGCATAGCACAGGCCAGTCCCAGCAGTGCTGTTAACCAGGCACAGGGTCAATTAATCACAGGGCAGGAGGCCTGGAATGGTAAAGGCACTGTGGCACAAGACTGGCAACACACAGCAGGTGACTCCGTCAACAGATGGGTGTGTCACCTCTACACCATGATTTATGCTGTGCGTGCGTGTGTGCGTGCATGCGTGCGTGCGCGTGTGTGTGTGTGTGTGTGTGCACATGTTATTTGAGATAACAGAACATAGGAAGCATGGGGGAGGACTAGAGACATGTCCTCTCTAATACCGAAGAGCATAATTTTCCACTGAAAAAAACCCAACAATTTCCTTGAATGAATCGTCTCAGAGGATCCTGGATGGGACTTTTATGGTGAAATAGATTTCACCACAGGCAAAGTAAGGGCACTGCCTACTAGTAGCAAGGGTAAAGTAGTGTTGGATGAGCAATAATGAGTGGGTTACAGCCTCCACCATGCAAAGCAAGACAAAAGCTGATATGAGTGTTCTTTTAGAGGAGTGCAGAAAGCTGCAAGCATAGTATGAAGATAAACTTTAGCTATAAACAGTAAGTATTTAAAAAAGCCCTAGTGTAAGTAGGATTCAAGCCACTGCCAGACCGTCTTATCCATCTTACTCCACACTTGGTTTTAGCCGGTGGTGTAATGTAACAAAGTAATAATACTTCGTTACAGTACTTAAGTATTTTTTGGGAGTATCTGTACTTTACTTGAGTATTTATATTTCTGCCAACTTTCACTTTTACTCCACTACATTTCCTAAATAAAATGTATACTTTTACTCCAATACATTTCCCCTACACATCTTCGTTAGTCGTTACTACAAAATAAAATCGGAAGAAATTTGGTAGCCTGCAAGCAAGCCGGTTTGTTAGTTAGTTAGTTACGTTAATCACGACACACACTCCATTCCAGTTGGTGGCGGTAATGCACCATAACTTTGTTTGCCAACCGATATAAAACTCAAGAAGAAGAAAAAGATTTCCACTCAAGCCCAGGCATGTCTTTTGCTTGCTTTTTTATTAACAGCATTTTGTACTTTTACTTTCAATTCTTAAGTACATTTAATATCAGAAAATAACTTTTGATACAGTAAATATCAGATACTTTAAGACTTTTACTCAGTAATATTCTAATAGGTGACTTTAACTTCTACCAAAGTCATTTTCTGGTAAGATATCTGTACTTTTACTCAAGTGTGGCTTTCAGGTACTTCATCCACCACTGGTTTTAGCACTACTTACAGTGGCTAGCCACATCACCCACATGGGCAGTAGAAATATGTCACTAAACTAGTGTTAATGTTCGTCTCCCTAGCTAGTGGAGTTGATCTCTGACACAGTTTCTGTCATTACAGAATCTAAGAGAAAGACATAAAGATTCAGTGAGTCAGTGCTCTGAATTTATGAACAGAGACAGCCTCACCTCTCTCCTCACCCTCAATGAAAACAGAGAGAGAGATGATGCCAGACAGGTAAAATAATGTGAACTGCGTTGTCCAGATTCCAGGCATTACCTGATCAACACAACATGTAATGAATGAGCAGGATCTAGGAAGAGTATGTTATGAGTTGGCTTAATGCAGCACACAGCCCCTCACCCCATCTCAAACTCCTTGAACAGAACCGAACAGTGACATAATGAACTGTGTCCTTCCATCTTTATCGTTAGACATTCTTTTAAGCAAAGCAAGCAGTCAAATAGTGTGACACAGTTGGAGTGATATGGACTTACAATAGAATACAGGGCCTTCATTTTCTTATTTGATAGATGATGGTGGTGGTGGTGGTGTTGGTGTGTTTGCATGCATTTGCATGTTGCATGTGTGCCTGCCTGAGCATCCACATGCACACAGGACATGCCTGTCTGGACTGTGCGTGGAACCAAATAAAGTGCCTGCAGCACCGCAGCAGCCCTGCTGCACTTGTCCCACTGCTGACTGGAACAAACAGTGCTGCGCTGCATCTGGTCCTCATCTGGACCTGTGGGTTGTTTGGACCGCCACCAGGCCACGCTAAACCAGAACCCCTGATAACGTGGCAGTGCTTAAAGCTGACAGCAGCAGTCTCAAAATAGTAGCATATGTGAATGAACGATGCATAGTATTAAATGCATTTGAAAATGATATATTTGGAGGTTGGGGGAAGGGGAGAAGGTTGCATATGTGTGTAGCTGCACACACAAACGATCGTTCACCTGTGAGATTAAATGAGGTGAAATTAATCGTCAGCAGTCTTTTTCATTTGAAGGTGGTCTTGTGTTCTGAGATGTTCATGAAAGTGGAGGGTGACTGGAGGGTCACCGGTTAAAAGAAGTCTTTGAAGAGCACCACCAAAGCCCATATGTCTCTATGAAGGGCATATATTATGCAGTCTGGGGGAAAATATAAATAATTTTCCCATTACATAATTCATGTCATGAATAAATATGTCCCCAGTAGTGAATAGGAACATCTTAAACTCTCCAAACACTAAACTTGTCTACTAAAACCTTTATTTATTGTACGTTATTACACCTGTATTGGCTTTTATTGTATTTTATTTATTTTATTTATTTTTGAGTATGTGATCAAAAGAGGAACACCAACAGTGACTACTGAATCAATCTTTATTAGGTCAACAGTGTGAACCACCGATGTCGAATTGTATGATTATTGTTTGCACTTGAATTAAGGTTTTTATCATCATTAAATCATCATCAATTAAAACTTAGTCAGTTAAAATGGTGGAAGGTTCAAAGGGGACAGAAGGCAGACAGAAAATGAGACTGAGACAGACCGGGACAGAGAAGGACAGGCAGGCAGGAACATCTGTAGCTAGGTGAGAGACAGATAGAGAGACAAAGAAAGGTGGAGGGAGGGAGGAGAGGGAGGTAGGTGAGTGGCAGACAGATAAAAGAGATTAGAGGCGTAGCCTGTGGCCTTGTTATCTGACCTCTGAATTCCTCCTCCCACATTTACACTCCCTTGTCTCATACAACGCTGAACTAGCATGTATCTCCCTGCCGGCCTCACACTCCATAACACATTTGCTTTTCTGGAAAATTTCAAACACATGCAGCACAACGGCGGGGAATAAGACAAACAGAAAAAAGGAAAATAACATTGGTGTAATGTTGAACAAGCACATTTGACCCCAGGCAAATTTCCTGTTTTGACTGAATGTTTTATTTCTCTAGAACATGGCTGCTATATTGATCCCCAGTGAAACACAGACTTATTAATCAGTGCTATCTCTGTAACTCTAAAAAGGGTGTAGTCAGGCTACATTCATATTTTCTCCAGGTTGCTTGCAAATAGGATGCAAGATGGACAAATCTAAATCAAAACTCTTTAACCTTTTGCAGGTTAGAGTTGCTGTCCAGACCTGGCAATGGAAGACCAGTCCATGTCCCACAGCAGTCCGCAGCACAGCGGAGGCCAGGCCCACACGCAGGGCCCGAGCCAGGGAAGGTCGAACGTCATCAGGTGTGGGTGGCTGAGGAAGCAAGGGGGCTTTGTGAAGACTTGGCACACTCGCTGGTTCGTACTGCGGGGGGACCAGCTCTACTATTACAAAGACGAGGAGGAGACCAAAGCCCTGGTAAGTCACCCTTTCCTAGCACACACTCTCTATGCCCCGGGGTTACATACTGTTTCCGAGCATGACTTCAAAGAACAAAGGGAGAGATATCTATTGTAGCTTTGGCTCAAGATTATAAACTAAGACAAAGACAAAAAGTAGTTGTTAAAAAAATCATTGTCATAAACTGACACAACTAGATTTTATGGAAAAACTAAAGCTGAACTAAAAATATCTTGGCTACGTCACAACTAAAATAAAGATATATATGAAATGTTTTCGGTTTTCATCTTTTTGTTAATGTACAGGTTAAACAAGGGAGTGAATTTTGGGTGGAGAATTTTTTGGTATTTTGCTGAACACTATGCCACACAATGCTGATATCCTGTAGACCTACTTGTCACTAAGCCCCTATGAGCACCCCTTGCTGCTGGAGGAAGTACCAGTGTTGCCAGTGCCGTTGCCGTTTGCACAACCAGAAAAACACCCGAGTTTTTATTTGGGAATAATGAGCTAAATGGTCTGAATTCAGTTTGCTGTTGAGTCTGCTATAATCCACTTCATTTGTGCACCATGAAACCAAGTGGTCCCAACTTTAAGTTAATCGTAGTTCTAATACTAATAAAAGTTGTAGCTTTTTACAAGGTAACACTATTTCTTTAGCTCACACCAACATTTGAAAATGAATACCTACTTAATTAACAAAGGATAAGGGGATATGTTAAGTTATCATAAGTTAACTGATTTATACCTCACAGTGCAAAAATAACTAGCTTTTTTAACAGAGGATAGCTCTGTTAAAATGTCCAGAATGCATAGTGGTCATTTGTAAAGTGTTGATTGTATCCTCTAACCGTCACTTAACAAACATCCTTGGCTTGGAAATCCTCTATCCCACTTTCTCTACTTACTTTCACAAATGTAGGCTACAGTTGATATACAGTAGATTTGCATTTCCACCCACAGGGTCTGAAATGTGAAATAAATTTGTATAACGACTATTGGTCTCTGTTTGAAGCTTCTGTTTCTGTGTCAATTCTATTATTGTGTATTGCTGTATGCAAACTAGTCCCTTCAGCTTTTACAAGCAAATGAGCAAATGTTATGTGTGTGTTTATGCATGTGTGTGTGTGTGTCTGTGTGTGTGTCTGCGTCTGTGTGTGTGCATTCTCCAAAATATCACACAAGTTTCATCACAAAACAGACTCCCAAACATTCACGATGCCGTGTCACTGAGACAGCGAAAGCCTAGGGGCGAAAGAGCAGATGCACGTTGCAGCCACATAAGATAACGAGACCTGACACTGATTCAAATTAGCCCGGTTGTTTTGACTATGTTTGACTGCACACGTCTGACAGAGTGAACAGTTGTGTGCCTGCATACACTGAAGCCAACACAGACAACTAGTCTAATGAACAGCAGGCGATGAGTAATGCGGATAATAAGGCCGTCTCTAAAGTTACTGTAACCAGGCAGCCTGTCTCACTGGGCATGTGCAGGCAGAGTGAAGAAGCCCCAGAAAACCCACAAATGTGGAGTTTCCAACAAGTCAGTTCAGTGATAAGCCACTGCACATTTTGTTTTTTTTTGTTTTTTGATCAAACTACACCATAGATAGAGTTAGATCGACAACTGGGATGAAGACAAATTAGCCTCTATTGTCATTGATTAATCATGCACCTCTATTTTAGGAGTTGAAGCCAGGGATTAGTTTAGCTAGAATAAACACAGAGCCAAGGACGACTGAGTGCAGATTACAAGTGATAGAAAAAGATGTACATGTGCATAGTTCAGCAAAGAAAACCAAACATCCACCATACTAAATTAGGGCAACTCAATCTCCTTGGATATCACACGATCGTCTTACCGAGGCCTATTTTAATAACAAACGGCTGAGCAGAGTCCTTGAGAGCGGCAGGGTTTCACAGGAAAGATTCTGAATAATCTAGGTGTCAGAACAAGTACAGTTTCAGTATGAGTTAATTAAAAGGTGGCTGGGGAAGTGGGATATGAGGAGGGAGCTGTAACATAAACTGTCTACTGTTCTCACACTTGTGAGAACTTGTGAATTTTACAAATGAAGTGTCATATACCTTGCAGTGCCACAGACAACTTCTTAATTGGAAGATATTCATAAAAATACATGGAGGAAGTTATAAAAAACAATATTCACATAGCTATAGTTGTAGTCACAGCCACACAGTATACAGCGTCTGTCACTGAGAGCACTGGATCCAATGT
This sequence comes from Beryx splendens, assembly GCA_900312565.1. Lineage (NCBI taxonomy): Eukaryota > Metazoa > Chordata > Actinopteri > Beryciformes > Berycidae > Beryx > Beryx splendens. Next base: position 1,621 of record OMOV01112334.1, on the reverse strand, counting down.
CGATGCTAATTAGCCCTTACAGTAACATGTAAAAAAAATTGTGATTACATTTGATGTGTGCTGCTGCTATCTGATTAAGGCATAACGTAGTTATAGTGACTTCTGTAGCTTCACTTCCCTTCAGCTCAGTTTGAGCTTTGATCAGCGTCCGCTCAGTGTAATGGAGCTGAACATCATGATCAGACGGTATTCTTTCAGAACATCATGGCAGTAGGTATTTGATTGGTCAAGTTGTCTTCTCAGGGCAACTTTTCAATTTAATTTCCCCCCTCCTTAGCACCAACTTCAAAAGTAGATTTGACAGTATTTGCCTTGTAGCCTCTTCTTAACTAGGGTTGATCTTTGGGTTTTTGATGTTTTATAAATGCAGTAATTCCCTGCATGCCAATGAGACAACTGATGCAATTGGAATCTATGCAGTGGCTACTGTGGATTATACCATTTTTGTGTTACTGTAAGAATAATTTGTGGTTCAGATTGCTGCTGCACTATAATCTACACTTGGAATTATCAATATGGTTTACAGTGATCATAAACTACTATAGACTAATGAAACTGTAACTGAGCTTCAGGTTGACGTTTTTGCATGTGAGCACATCACTAATTTAATTTCAGAGATCCTGTTCTTTGCCTGTTCAGAAAACTCACAATTGACCACAACCTGCTCCACAAACAACAGTCTGTTTTTCCAGGGAAAACTGCAGGCTTGAAATTTCCTCAAGTACAATCTTAATTCTGCTCATCCACCCACGGTTCATTGTCTGGCTGATTTCCCGGCAAGCTCAGCTCAGCCAAACCCAGACCAGCTCTGCAATGGAAGGCTCTCAAGGTGAAAGCTCCAGACCTGAAGGTGGGCTGCTGGCCAGACACAAGGAGAGGAGTTATTCTTCACTGCTATTCCTGGGCAGCTGTTGTTCTTATAAGCACTGTGTGTAAGAAGGACTGTGGTCTTATTGGAGCACCGGCTTCTGTTTTGCTCCAGTTCTCTGTGCTGTGAATATACTTAGGGAATGATGCAAGTGCTGCATAGCAGGTTTTCTTAATAATTTACAGAAAATGACAGGAACCAATTTGTTACCCTTTCCCATGTTTTTTTCTGCTCTCTATGTTTATCCACCCAGAAATGTTATTCATTAACGGCCCTACAATTTCAACTACCTGAGAAACACTCTGTTATTTTCCATCCTTTGGCCTAGTTCTGAAATGAAGCCAACATAAATTTCAGATTTGTGTTCGTAAAACTGCGACTTTTTTGTCTACAGTGGAAAACTTCAATAAAACTGGGCCAGTCACAGAGCAGCGTGTTCAAAGTCCTTAAATCTCCTTGACCTCCAAAGCAGAACAGCGTGGCACAGCACAAAAAACCAGCACCCAAACAGAACACAGCACCCAACAGAATGCAAGACAACTAGTCTAGGGGTTCTGACTCGAGAAAGAACAAAAGTAGGGCAAACTGGAGAGAGTCTAGACTGAAGTTGTTCCTGAACACTGACTTCAAATTATAGCAGAACTGATATTAAAGATCAAGACAGAGAGACAGACAGACAGACAAACAGGCAGGCAGGCAGACAGACAGGCAGGCAGGCAGGCAGGCAGGCAGGCAGGCAGACAGACAGGCAGG
>OMOV01112328.1:10379-22678 GCA_900312565.1 Beryx splendens | reverse complement strand
CTCTCGATCTCCACACACACACACACACACACACACACACACACACACACACACACATGCACAGACATACAACATACAAACACACACACACACACACACACACAAACATCAAACACCAGATTCAACACGTGCAGTTTGGAAAGAGGGTCTGCAACCTGTAATAATCACACTCATTATAGGTTCTCATGAGTTCACGACTCCATGGACAATTCTGGCGAAGACTAATGAGTGTTGAAGTCAGCCTTAAACCCCACTTTGCATCAATAATTCAGGACCCTAAGGTAATTAACTTTTAACAGATTCCAAGTTTTGCTTATGAAATTCAATACCCATAATAGAATTTCAGAAAGGGAAGGATGTCCATTTGAAAATAAGTCTGTAATTCTACATTCCTGGAAAGCTGAAAAGCTTTTTTGAAGATGCACAGTTTTCACCTGCTAAACAGTGATATGTTTGTTTATTTGTTTTGTTTATTGATAAGGATCCTGTGCACAAGGGTGTTAGCTATTCTTCCTGGGTTATACATTCAGAACATATGCACAGAGCTTAAAACCAGGATACAATAAAATCAAAAATGAGGACCACTTTGTCATGGGCCACAGCATGAAAGACAAGCAGATAATTGTGAAACGGCTTGATATACAGTACAACCGTTGATTTGAGCAGATTAGGTCTTGCTCTGGGCAACACGAGGTGTCCAAAAATGCTGGCAGGGTTTGTGACATTTCAGGTTGAATGTGTGGCGCCATCTTAATCCGGACAATAAAGTCATCAGCCATGTTCAGAAAAAAAGGCTCAGAAAAAATAGCACAGACAATGGACTTTTGTCTCTAGAGACAGGCATGCAGAGAAGCAGCTCTTGGCTAACATGGGGGAAAGAAAGAGACCGAGAAAGAGACCGAGACAAGACATGCTAATTGGTAGGCAGGAAGAGTCCAATCAACATCTTGTGAACATACTTTCTAGGAGCTACAATGCTGATTTCCCATGGCCTGGAGGGCCTGGCTCGGAGCCACTGCTTGAATATAATGCTGCTGCAGAGGGGACAGTAGTGCTGCCATCCTAGGCCTAATTATTGTTATAGCAATAATCTGATTTAAATTCTGGCAGACCTTCTTTGCTCTGAAGCAGCACTGTTCACTGTTTGAAGTAGGAGATTTGCCCTATACTCTCCACTATCAAAAGCTCTACATTGAAAGGAAAAATCCACCTTAAAACAATTTAACACTGTAAAAAAAAAAACAGAGAATTTGGTGATGTAACTTGCATTTCTGGGCACATTTTATTGTTTGGTGGTGTATTTTTCTTAACCTGTGGATAAGAAGCCAAATGTAGACAATGTGATGTCATGTCAAGATATGTGCAGCTACAACGGCAGATACATTTTGGGGTCAGTCTCTCAGAATCAAAGAGCAAGGGCTTCTATCTAGACTCACCAATTTGCGCCAACTTTCAACAACCATACAGGCAGAAATCCATCGTAGAAGAGGCAGAGAGGCCAATTTCTGCACTGAGTACAGCCTCAACAGAGAGCAGTATGGAAAAACTCCTGCTCCACTGTTGCTATCACTGCTGCTCTCTCCACCTACACATAACAGCAGCTGAATGCAACAAGTTCTCACTCGTTCTCTGGAGGCTGTCGAAAGGCATTCTGGGAAATGTAGGAAATCCCTATCTGAAGTAAAAGTATACAATGCAGGTTGAGGAAAAGTGGGCACAGTGAAAAAGTAAATTACAAAATATGATGTATAACCATAATAACAATGGTGGATAGAGTAAAGGTTTTTGTTTTGTTTTGTTTTTCTGTTATTCATGTTCCTCAAATCAGTGTTTCTCAAATGGTGGGTCACAACCCAAAAGTGGGTCAAGGGACATCTAATATATTGGGATGTGATTTCGTAACCAGGTCTCAGTGGGTCTCAGTTCAAAACCCTTGGGGAAATTTTGATAGAGTTTGACTGTAAAAATAATTTAATCCAAATGAGGCCAACTGTAATATCACACAGCAGAGTAAAATCTTGTGTTTTCAAAATTCAGACATCTGAACTGACTGCTCAACCGAAATGAACACAAAAAAAAATACATTTAATGATCAGCAACATCTGTAATCAACATCTGAAATAAATAAATTGCCACTGCAAAGTATATAAAATAAAAAAGCTATAGTTTAATGATAAAATAAGTGATACCACTCTCTGTAAATGCAATTTAACATTCCTGAATCTGTGGTCTGGGTGAACAGCCAACTGGATTTTAGTCAAAACTGCCTCATCTAAACATTGCATAATAGATCAGAACATCATTGCCTTGGTTCCACTTACTTAAAAAGCTGGGGTTGGCAAGCACAGTAAAATGTCACACTGGCTCAGACTGTATGTTACGCAAAATTATAGTGTTGGCAAACTTCTTTGATTGTCCACAGTCTTCATAAAGTGTATTTATATACACGTACTATGTGGCCCTAAACATGAGCCTGAGGTGTGATTTTCTAAGTTAGACCACTGGACATGATCTGAAATTTATTACCATCCACACCTACAAGGTTGGATTGATTGATGGAGTACTACACTTGCATTATTATTCATTATTGTGACTCATCTATCCTGACACCTTGCCTATGAATCAACATTTTATCTAAACTGCTAGGGCTAGGCAGTCGATAGCCTTACCCGATTTGTATTATTCATCTGTTGCTGGTGGTGCGCAGAATATAATGCTGCTTTGATATCAAAATTATACTTTAATATCAACAGATCTAAGAGGAGATACAGCATTAGTGGAATATGAATCTCACCGCCATCCCTACTTAAAAGGCTGGATTGATTGATGAATCGTAACACGTAACACTCCCATTATTATTCATTATTGTGACTCATGTATCCTGACACCTTGCCTATAAATCAACATTTTAGCAAAACTGCTATAGGGCTAGTCATTTGATATCAACATTGTAATTTAATATAAACAGATCTAACAACAGATGCAGTGTTAGCGGGATATTCTTACATGCACAAGCTGAAATATAATGGTCACTTGGAGGAGAGCGCTCCTGTCTAACAGCAGTGATGTTGGCGCTACAAAGGCACGTTAGGTACATCGGAAAATGCCTGTTTGCTCATCTGGGAAACACTCGCAGAATTATGCATCCTTTTTGTTGAATATTTTGCAGCGGGTTATGGTTCACTGAACAGGCACATGGGGCTCTGGCTACTTTTGGAGTATGCTGTGCATGCATGCACGTTTTTGAGCATGAACTGCCCCAGCATTTTGATGTTCCAGTCATTGTCGTTAGTTTGAAAGTTTGAAAGGTCTCTTCCTGAGGGGTTTAGATGGGTGACGCTGAACTGTGTTTCTGCTGACAATGTTCTGCTGTGTTGTTGAACGTGGCATGTTGCATATTTATGAATTACATGTAATACCTTCCAGCCAGAGGGGAGGAATTGAACATGTTTTTTGGGTTTTTTAAACCGTGTAATTTTACCGGTAAGGGGTATGAGATGTTTTTTAATAACGACACACCATGTATCATGCAATTACTCCAGTTTGATTGGCATCATGTATTCTCTCTAAAGCATCATTTGAGCCACATACACACACAAAAGGTCACTGCTAGTTTCCTGAAAATCAGTACTACCTTTAGATGTTCAAAGAATCGCTATAACAAAGAAAAATTCCTGCCTCAACGTAGACAACAGCTTTCATTTTATCATCTTTAGAATTCCTGCCCACAAACAATAATCTCTGCAGGCAACCGTAGCTTTGCTGGTGTGACAAAGGGAATTACTATGGCAGTGCCAGATAGTGCAGCTCCATTTTTCAGATAGCTGTCTGTTTGTATTTCCTCTCTGTGCTGAGGTGCCAAATGAGAGCATTATGAACTTGCTTTTGTGTGCTTTTGCTTCTGTGGTGACCCAGTTGAATGAACGACAGGCAGAGGTCCAGAATGTTGGCTTCAAACTCCTCTGCAGGCTCCTGAAAATCACTCTCAGATGGAGCACTCTGCAATTGTATGAGCCCTCTCAAGCATGAAAGGCAAGCATGAGATCTTTTTATTTGCTCTACTTATGAAACTCCTTGGTTGTCAAATCGATAAACGGGGGGGGGCTCTATTTATGAATAAGTTTAAATTATTCTTAGATTTCCAAGATGAAAAAAGATGAATACTTCCAGACTGACATCAGACAGAAAGTTCAAATAAATGTTCATTATAGCAAGTTGCAAGTTCAATTTTCGCTCCGTCCAATTTCATTTCATGTCAAGATTTAATGTTCATGATTGTATAAAGTGATAACACATCTCTCTCCTCTGACTGTACAATTCTCCTACAACTGAAAAAAAAAACTTCAGTAATAGTTCATCTGTTTGAATGTCATCCAGGATTACACTTATATGCACTGACACATCCAAATATCAAACACGGTAACAGATTCCAAAATATGAACCCAAATAGATTAATAGTGGCCTTGAATACAGGTGCTGTCTAAGAACTGAGCTTAACAAAAGGATAGCAGCAACACTGTCAACATTGATCTTGTCTTCCTTTTTCTTTGTTTTGGCTGCTACTAGGGATGGGCATTTCAAAAACTATTCGATATTCACTGGGAACTATTCGACCATTCTTCGAACATTCCCCCGTCCGATTGCCGGTAAAAACAAGGGAAAATATACTTTTTAAGACAAGATGATAGTCGCATAAACTATTCTAATTTAATGACTATTCGAAAATTCGAAAATCATGACCCATCCCTAGCTGCTATTGCAACAAAATGGAAAAGAAAATCAGACTCACCCAGTTGACTGTTGTAGATGACATGCATATCATCTTGGCTCTGAAAAGACAGATGGACATTTTAATAATTACAGCAACAAACAAGCAGTTCAAACATGTCGTCAAATAATGACCTACATACAGACACTTTTCTGTTTCACCAGACGATGTAGAACTGACTAAAATGGACTCATGTAAAGACGAACACAAATTTAGACTATATATTCCCTCTTCCTAATCACTCATTAAGACTTAGCGATGCTAAATGTGGAAACCCCTGTGGGTTATTTGGAGAAATAATGGGTGATACTCCACGTCATTAGTCCTTCTAATTGTGTGGGTTTTGTGCCTGCAGCATTTAAGCTCTGAGCATTCGGCTCAATTAAGGCATTGAACACTGTTCCACCTCCGGAGCTGTCAGCGCATGCAGCAGACCACGGTGGGATGAGTAAATCAATCACAACCCAAGCAAACTTTGAAGAGCTGTCTTTTCACCTCCATCTTTCAGAAGGAAATCTTTCAGTCTTGGGGGAGAGGGAGAATGTGCAAGCTTCTCGCTGTTTCCAGAACTCTAGAGCGAGAGCAGCAGAGTATTAATAGATAATGACAAACTGAGGACTGTTTTGATTTATGACTTCCTCTAGACTAACAATCATTCCACACTCAAGCTGTTGCAGCCGTCGGAGAGCACAACTTAACCAAGTCGTAAATTCACGCTCAGTTGGGTGTGGTGCAGTGGTTACAGCCAGGGAATCACAGTAATTTGGTGGCGGTTGTGCAAGCGAGCCAGTGCAACCACCTATTTCAGCATATTCAGAGGGGCTACCGATTTAAATAACACAGTATTAATACATTTAGCTCATTCCCTGCTGCTGACTGGCTCCCTGCAACTGTCATAACTACATATCATTTAAAATGTTTCCTGTACTTTCAGCCTTTCCTCTGATATTCATCAAATCCCTAATAGAGCATCCCTGACATGTTTCCAGTGAAGGCATTTAAATAACAGGATGTAGGGCAAAGTAGAAGTTCAGCGATGAGAACGAAGATCTGCGCATGTTTCAAGCCCTCCGTGTTGTCATATTTTTTCAGGTGATCAGAGCTAGAGGCAAATATATGCATAGACAGACAAGATCATATCAGGCTGATTTAATTCAGTAGGTACAAGACATCAGTTTAATTGGACTCAGTAGCATTAGTCATGCCCACAAGGTTCCTGTCTCATCTCATCATACACAATTCCTGTGAAACTATTTCCTCCGCTGAAGAGGGAAGGCAACCTCCAGGAAAACTGCATCTCACAAGTCTGAGGGATCTGACATAATTATCAGATAATAACTCATTTAAAATATTTTCTATTTGAAAAAATATATACAAATAAAAATACAGCGCAATATGTCAATTCAGAGGAGAAGTTAGGGGAAAATAGGAAGCAAATGACGATAAACAAGTCAGAAATTAAGGATAATAGGTGTAGGACTTTGTACTCTAGATGAAGATGGTGGCTGTGACAGGAGAGTGACAGGAGAGTGGCAGCAACAGGACGTATCAGCGGCGCCCAAGGGACGACAGCAGCCTTTCACGCCAGTCTCTTCTAGCAGAACTCCGCTCTCAGGCAGAGGAGAACTGGTAAATCACTGCACTGTCACTGTCACACAAACTGAATTAAGATGTCCACTGTGATGAATTGACTGGCTTGTGAAATGTTGCCAATTAAATGGACTTTTTTGCGTGTGTGTGACTGTGTTTGGGCATGCATGCGTACATGTGTGTCCATCGCATGCTTCTGCACGGCCCTAAATCAGGTATAAAGCATGCTTTATATAGGAGGAGGATCTCAGTGTGCGGTCAGAGGCCTTAAAGGAAAAATCCACCTACTCCTTAAATATAAATTTATGATGTTCAGTGCATTCTAGGAGTTATTTTGTGATGAGGCGTTGTGATTTACTTTTTATGCCACGTCTACTCTACTTCAGTTTGAGTTGGTTTTCCAGAATGACTTTCAACAACCCAAGAGGACGGCCGTGAGCTTGTTGCTTTCAATCAAAGGTGGGCGTATGGGGATATAAATACAGCAGGCTAGCTAGCTTCATTTATTTAACCAGTTTGCAAACATAGTGGCATGTCCGTGATCTCTGCCTCTTATGGCAGTATTGCATTGTGGTCTACTGAGGCTCCTGTCTGTGGAAACTTTTGTATCTCTGTCTATGTCTATGATGGATTTCTCCCTGTATGATTGCTGTGTGTCAGTGCAAAATAGTGAGTCTAGAGGGGCTGACACCAAAACCTGCTGTTTACTACTGATGCTTTGGATAGCTGAAAAATGTTCTGCTATCAAACTCCAATGTAGCTGTGCCGGGAATATCATCACGTCGTCCTCGTTATCCGCGGGAATAAAAATATACACAATAACACCGACACCAAACACCACAAAATGGACCCAGAAATGCAAGGTACATTGCTAATAAGGGGTGGATTTGACCTTTAACTAAAGAGTTTTCAATTCATACTCCTGGGTGGCACTTTCAAAAACCTCCACAGTTGAGCGACATGAGGGCGGGCTACAAATCTTTCCCTTGTAAATGATTTTATGGTCAGTGGCAGAGAGCACTCAGATCAGGTGCAGCATCATTTTCGCCATTACCGAGAGATGAATTGTTCTCTCTGGCCTTTATATGCCTCTGCTGAACCCAGGTAACGCTCTCCTTAATCCCATTTGACAGCAGGTTGTCAGCCATTTGCAGTGGGGTCCAGGAACCCACGGGTGTTAAAAAAAGGAATTGCAATGACTCCACACTGTGCATCGGAAAGGGTTTGCCTCACCATCCCTTGAGTGTTTTTGATCCAAGCACGAGTGAGGCTCCACTATACTGATGTAGACAGACAGAGATTGTGTCTGCCAATAAATCTGACAGCGTTCTCATGTAACCTCACAGAAAAACGGCAGCACCGAAGCCCGCCCGTCTGTAGAGGGGAAAATTTGTCAAGACCGATGCTGAACCTACTTTATAATTGTTATGTAATCACGGACACCTGGTTAAGACGAGCCTTTGATCCCTGCCTTTGATTTGGCAGCCCTTCACATACAGGGCAAGGCTGGCATCCTGCCTCGCCTCTCTCACTCCCAGAGGGTACAGACGCTCCACTGATATGAGTGACCCATCATGTCACATTAGCTCTCTGTTCGGTGACGGCAGGAATTATTCAAGGTTGCCGGATTTTCTGAATTTCGAGATACGTGTGGAAAATGTGTAACATATGAAGTCGGGATAGCGGATGAAAGCTGGTATTTTTTCTATTAGATACGTATCATTTAACTTGAGAATCTGTGAATGCTTGTTTTTTTTATTGTGTTTACAGTAAAACTTGCTACAATAATATAATCATGTAGACATAATAAACAAATCTGTAAATGCCAATGTAAGGCTTGCTGTGCTGTCTTGACACAATTTAGATTTACCTTGAGCTCCATGAGTATCTGTGGAGCTACATACTATTTACTGTTTTCACTCTATACTTTTAGCATTTAGCAAATACACTGACACGCTGACTGTGTAGTTAAAGTGCAAAATGTCAACTTCATTTTGAGGATATTTGCAGAAGAACATTTTAAGAACTAAAGCCCTTTTTGTATCCACCCTCCATTTCAGGGTGCCAAATCTACCGGCAGATTAACATTCAACATTCAACAGTCACTTTTCATACGTGAGAAAAAGCTCTTAGTGTGTAATGGCTTAATGACTTGAAAAGTCTGCAGCCTATGAACATCCCCAGGCTCTTGATATCTTATTATCTGGTTCTCTTCTAAGCCTTTTTGCATTTGTCAACTACACTTGGAAAATTATTCGGGAGGAGAAAAAAAATGCTGAAGTTGTTCAAGCCAATCTCTAGCAGAGACATGACGATTAAAAAGTAGACAGATGACTCAAACCATTAACTTGTTCTCACTGATGCCAACCGTTTTGTCCATACTGTGCAAGTTATATTTAAGGTCACAGTATGCTTCTTGCACTCTATACAAGACCCCGATGTTTCCCCTCTGCAACACTTCCTAACTCCTTCCGCAAATGTATTCCCTTCCCTTAAAATTAGTTTACATTCCTTAAGAGAGAAAAATATTAAAAAAATTTGTCAGGCTGGAGCTAAATTACCTTACTGTGCTGTTGTGAAGTGATGAGTTGCAGAAGTGTTGCAACAGCGTACTTTGTTTACTTTCATGATCGTTTTCAAGGCAAGGTGCAGCAGGAGATTTAACATTCTCAAACATGTGAGGATGGACCCAAAACATCTGAGAAGTGTAAAACAGGAGTATGGTCATTCGCTGATCTTAACATACGCCGTTTTTCTTCGATGGAAAGCAGAGGGCAAGAGGAACGGGCTAGAGAGATTAACACGGATGCTAGCATGGCTTCAGGCAAAGAGAGGTGTCTGCATAGGTCAAGGCGGCTTTATAACACCAATCTAAAGTGTCTGGGGGTTTGTGCCCAGCTGAAGTGTCCTTGAGCAATTCATTTCCCGGGGGTGTTTTTCTGTATCTGACCCTGCGCTCTCACCTCCTCGTTTGGAGGGGAGGCAAAGCAAGAGAATTTCCTTGCAGGGACCGAGTATAACACGTTTCGCCACATCAGCAGATTGTGTAAACCTCTGGCAAAGACAGCTACAACCCAGCTAACCCTGGGCAATGCCTACAGCAAATGGTATACACCGAAAAATGTCCATCGTTGAAAAGCCAATTTCAGGCAAACAAGGGATTTATGCATATGTACACACAGAATCCCACACAGACTCAGACTGAAAAGGTATGATATGTCCTATTTATTTACTGCTATTTTAATATCAAAAAGTTGCATATTGTAGCTTGAAGATGGGACTGGGCAATAATTCAATATTTTTGGATATTGTGATGCACAATTCTGCTGTCTTGTGTTATTATAACAAGCAAATTTTATTTAAAAACTGAAAAAATGAGGTTTGAAACATTTTAAGGAATATTAACATTAGCATTTGGTTCGATAACACTCACATTCTTTGATTATTTAACGTGATTTTGCATGTGTGAGTCATATCATGATATATATAAACATAGAAAAAATCCTTATGATTATCATGATATTGATTTCAACCGTATCGCCCAGCTCCAATTGAAGCTGAAGAGAACTATTGGAGTTGCTTTAGCCTTGAAGTGCTGTATGTATCAATCAAAGTGTGCATCTTCAGTGTTGTGCGATGCTTGTAAATGATCCTTCTGACCCTGTCACTGAGATGAAAAGATAACTTTTCCCTGACAGAGCTAGCATGAGCGAACTGCGGAAAACCAGAGAATGTCCATCATGTCCACTTGATCCTCTTGTCAAAATACCCAAATGTTCCTACTGAGAGAATTGCTGAAATATTGTCAGCTGCTCTTCCTGGTGCAGTGCCTGTAGGGTTTTGTCCCTGTGGTTACAGAATAACATATTAGCAGGTGTTAATGGAGGCAGATGAGTATGCACTGCCTGGCAAACGTTGGTATTCACAGATTATGTCTGGTTGCAGAAGGTGAGTGAGCGAGTTAGCATTGGCAGCGCTGATACATGTTTGGCATCTCAGACACAGATTCCTTAGTTTCTGCATGGCAAAGGTCATCGCATGGGGAGCTAGAGCGGCGGCTTCTCAATCAGCAGGGGCTCAGAAGTGGAGATGTGAGTACGGACACTTGAGGTTAGACTCAAAGTTAAAGGAAGTAAAACATCAGACCCAGTCATCTCCTTTTGAGCGTGATTGTCCTAACCCATCTGAAAAAGCAGCTGTACAAGCTGAGGGGATGCACGGGAAAATAAATGTCTTTTTACATGCAGTGACAGTGATTTAAGTTGTACAGATGTGGCGGAAAGCAGGCAGAAAGCAAAAACAAACAAAAAAATCATTTGCAAACGAACGTTACTGCCAAATCGAACATGACGAGCTGAAAAGAGTGTGTCATTAGGGAGTGCTGCAGCCTCTATTCCTCACGAATGGTCATTACGTAAACAAATGGATGGCACTCTGAGATTGTGTGTTATCTACAGGAAGCTGAAGTGGAAAACAAGAAAGATCCTTACCCTCCGAGAGGATTGTGGAATTGATCAACGCTTTAAGTGGGACACTGCGGCTGTCAATAATTTTGTCAGATTTACAATTAGGTCGTGGCAGCAGATAAGAACAGGCAGAAGAAGAGTTCATGCGTCCTGTCTGGTTTACGAGGACACCATTTGAAATAACCTTGGAATAAGTCAAATTGTGTTCTTCTTGTCTGTGGAGCAAATCTCGTCTTATCCTGCTTCTGGGAACACAGCTGGAAGACAAAGCCGAGAAAGTGTTTGGATTATATAACTTTATGGGGCCACCATTTAGCCTCTGAAAATCACTTGGAATAATTCAATGATTCACGGAGAGGATACTGGATCAGCACTTTCAATAGCTTCTACTCTTCTTGGATGATATGGCTGTGTTCCTGCCTATGGAGTAAATCTTATTATTAAACCTTGTTGCCTTTTCCCTGCCTTTGGGAATGCAGCCTGAAAGTGAAGCAGAGCAAGTGTTCACTCTTTTGGTGTAAAGCTTCGTTCTTGGGCCATGCCATTTCTTCTGAGCGTGTCCCCGTGGACCGAGAGAAGGCTCTGGTGGTAGCAGAGTGACAGGAACATTAACAAGTTGAAGTTATTCATGGGCTTTGCAGGACGCTCTACGGGGAGTTGGTAAATAATTTCTCACAATGTGTAGTACCCTCGCTGTTGTGAATCCTCTGAGTGCAGAAGATCAAGGCCCCTGTGCTTACATTTGCAATGCTGTAGCACACTAGCTGTTTAGGCTGCTTATTAAGCCCTGCAGCAGAAGATCGTCTCAGCACCTGTGCTTGCCTGTGCCAACTCTGAGTCGTTCTAAGTTAAAATTGATGCCAGTCATCAGAGGCTTCAAAGGAGGGGATATAGTGGGGGAAAAGGCATGGAAGCCATAGTCTGTGTTCAAAGAAAACTATTGAAAATTACAGTGTGATGTCTACTGATGCTGCCATATACCATAAACGTTTTTGGAGGCAATATTGATCAAAGCTGGGCGATGACTTTTTGATTCCTGCCCACGAATGAAAACAGTGGTAAATTCACAATGAATGGCTGGTCTTTTAATAATTTCTTGTCTCTCCATTGGACGGGAGCGATGAGGCAATGACTGGGGAAATCACACTACACAACCTGGATCACCTGACACCAAGAACTAGATAGCCAATAATAAATGAACCATAATATTGAGGCATAGTCGTATCATGAAATATAAAAAATCTGCACAAAACTTGCTTGTGCATACTGAGTTAACATATGTATGTATTCCTGTTCATTTTTGTATTTTTTTATTTCTCATTTATTTAACGAGGTGAGTCCCATTGAGATGGGTTTATGCAAGAACCAAGGCAGCAAGACGGAGGGATTTCATAAAAGTAGGCAATGTAGGCTAGTAGAGATGTTTTGAATGCCACAGTTCCCTAAGAAAACACCATAATCTTTGCCATTTCTTT
>OMOV01112281.1:0-12037 GCA_900312565.1 Beryx splendens | reverse complement strand
TTTGTGGAGCTGACGAGCCAACACCAACTGCTGTTAGGAGAGCGTCCATCATGGAATGGAATGGAAGCTATTTGTGTTTGGCGGGGGGGTAAGCAAAAAGAGTATTCCCCTATGGGGATCAATACAGTTTCACATTACATTATTATTATCTCCACAGATTAATGTATTATCGGAGCATAATCTTCTCATTTACCAAATAAAGCAATGAAAAGGTACCTCCTTTGCTCATAAAATCATGCATGTATATCAGTGTGTGTCGGTGTTATGAAAAAAGGGGGAACGGTGGATTGAGGATAATAAGTGCGCTGGATACTAGTCTGCCTGAGTGTGCCAAGGGGCTGCTGTCTCCTCCATGGTCACCACTTGAATCTAAATGAACAGATCTGACTTTCAGGATATTGCCAGGAACCCTGTCACAGTGCCTACACAGAGGAGGGCCTCTCCACAACAGAAGGGTGAAGAAGAAAGAGGGGCTGACACGGGCATAACCCAAAACCTCAGCCCGAGTCACCCCCTTAAGCCCGAAAACAGCATTTGGGGAAAGACGGAGAGAGAGAGAGAGATGGCTGACAAAGGTGGGTAAAGCAATCTTGAATGATCTTGCTGGTGCCACACGCTGTATGAGCACCTTTTCTGCTGTATGAGCACCTTTTCTCGTAACATCAAGTCCGGACAGAACATACAGTCACAACGCAGCAGCAGAATTCACGGTTTGGTAAATAGTTACATAAAACAGTATTGCATTTGATTATTTTAGTTTGATTTTGTAATTTGTTTACTAACTTCTCGTGCATTCTCATTATTCTCCATAAACTTGGGGTCTTTGTGTGTGTTGTAAGAAGGCTGCGACCATTTTGAGTAGATTTAACATTTAAAACATTCAAAATTCAAGTTCGTCAGCAGCACAGTAATTACTTTGTCCGTCTTCTTTCCCTTCTCTCACAACCCTCCCAAAAAAAGTTAAAAACCTGTGAGCAGGACTTAAACATTTTCCGACGGGCGACCGTTGCCACTCAGGTGAAAGACGCATTTCTGCGATGACATCACAGAGAAAGATGTGTGAATTAAACGGGGCTTTCATAGTTACAGCGACAGGCACAGGAGGGAAATGTCAAATCCTCCCATCCGGTGGACACTTCTATGCCTCAATTCCGCCCTAAAATTCACACCCGAGCAGCACCTTTAAGGGCTGTTTTAGGGGCGGGTTGCTGTAAACCCCACCCAGGCCAGACATCTGAAGGCTGAGGGGAAGAGTCAATGACATGCTGAGGACTGACCTTTGCTGGTGATGGGTGCCCTTTTAAAATAATGCCACAGACTGCAGGTAGAACTTTGTCTTACTTCTTGCTATTCACTGAACATATTACATTGTTCAACCGACAATAAGGCAATGAGGCTTAATTTCAGCACTTCAACTGTAAGCTGTTATAGGGTTTCAGAAAATTGCTTCCCATTTGCCCATGGCCTTTTTGTGGGGCAGTGAGTGCATATGTTCTGATTCTGAATACCCCTGTTCTACATCATGCTTATTTGGTATCCATTAACATATGAAAACATTTCCACTATAATGGCGGACTGAAAATCATGATCATTTGCATACACACAATAATCTATTTAACACCCCTACTGTGGTTAGCAGACTAATATGATTAAGATGTTTACATGCCTGGAAGAAAAATTCTGTATATATTCTCATTTTCCTGGAATCTTCCTTACAGCGATTGTTAATTAAACAGACTGTCATGTTCCTCTTCCCCTATAGGCTACAAGCAACGTCAATCATTTCCCTCCTGTCATAAACGGCAGTTTTATTACTCCCTTGGTATTTCTGTTGCTCACATGTAGCTGTCCTGCTATTTATCCAGGCTGTGATTCATGGTTAAGTCTGCGCAGCATCTATTTACTACAAAAATGATCCACGTCACTGTCCAGACTTCAGACTAATCATTGGTAGCAAACGACTTCCTGGCAGCTGCACACTTTGGGTGGGGCTTCCAGAGATGTTCATCAATCAGACTTGTAGCTTAGATTCTTTTTTTGATGCACCACATCTTGTCAGGAGGTGGAATAAATCTCGCATGTTGAAGAAAATCACAGACTACTATTCTGAGTAACTACAGGCAAAGGTTCTGATGATAGAAACAAAGCGTCCCGTGGGGCAGGCATGGCAAATGGCTCATTTTAATGATTTGGGGTACAGCAGTCAAAATATGAGATACCCACCCACACTTCTCCAGCTTGGCTCTTGTTTTATCGGAGGAACTTAAGTAACATTAAGTCTGCCAAATCACAGCCCTATGCTGAGACATGAGACCTGAAGGCTGGATGTGAACAAAGGTAACAACTGTAAATGTTACAAGTCCAGGTATGTTGGGTTGGATTCACAACCTGTGTAGAATATGATGGACAGGCTTACTCTGAGTCTGGTGTCCAAATAACCTTTCAATAACGCAGCTAATATCACAGTACTCCATGTGTCCCAACCTCTGCCACCCTGCTGGAAGAGGTTCGGAATGATGGCCCATCGGTGGGTCCATCAGTACGAATGCATGTTTCGCGGCCAAGCTCTATTCAAACCCACACAACTTTATGTTAACTTATGTTTACAGTATCTTATTCATAGTATTCCTCTAAAAGAATTAAGATCAAACCATATGCTTGTAAATGCAGCCAGTGTGGTACATTTTGTTTACCAAAATGTTCCGCTTGCTACTTTTGTCTGAAACTCACTGCAACCAAAAGCAGACACAAGGACATTACACACATCCATCTGTCTGCCAAAGACTTGATTGCTAGGAGAACAAAAGGAGAAAATGCATGTAGCTTAGATAAAAACAGCGAGCGAGGTTCACAATATGTATGGGTGTATGTGTGCCTCATGGGAGGCTACTAAACTTTCTAGTCTGAAAAATGGAAAAGAAGAAGAAAGTGAATCAATTAGATTAACGAGTTGCGAACGTAACCAAACGATAAGCACAACGGCAAAGGCAGGAAACCGTCTGGTAGCTTACTTGATTACCTCTGCGTGCGATTCGTGTTCTCAGTGCAACATTTACTGGCTTTGTTCATCCACAGCCTCATCAATTTTGTTCTCTAGTTGTAGTCTTTAGGGATATCGTGCCTTTGGACTTCACTGAGGTGTGCATAACAGCTGTCTATGAAGGAGGCCTCTGCGCAGATTTTACCTCGATATTCAGCCCAGTGCGACTGGAAAGAATGTGTAAAGCCTGCGTTGCAGAACGCAATCAGACAAGACACAAAGATGAAGAACCTGTGGGAGACACGACACAGCAGCACTATTTATTACTGAACATGTTTTTGTACACAATCGTACATCTTCCGTTCTTGATGTTTCAGTCCTCTTTTTTTTATTTATCTCTTTTGCTCCTTTCATCTCGCCCATCTCTTGCAGTTGCTTGTCCCTCACTTGTTCCCTCCTCTCGCTCCCTCTTTCAGATATTCTGCTCACGCACAACTGCGGCACCCTTTCTCCAATCCTCCCCATTAATCCACACCACAGACATCTTGGCCCACTGTCTCGTCTCTCCCGACGTGCACACCGAACTCTCAAAGTCTGGGCCGTGGCGAGAGAGAGAGTGCCTGCACATTGTTCACAGGCCATGGGGCCTGCTGTTGAACATGCTTGTTACTGTACAGGACTGCAACTACAGTGAATATTATCAAGCGCTCCCCCTCCCTCTGATGCCGCTCATCAGGAATATTTAAGAAGCAAATCTCATAGAATTTCAATAGACCCTTCCACCCCTGACAGAAAGAATGACAAAGTAAACTAAATGAAAAATAACATGTCATTTGGTCTTGAAATTCAACATTGGATAGATTTAATTATATTAGGTTCTGAATTGTCTGACATGCCTCCCCAGTGATGCCAATTCAGAGCCAGTCAAGGGGATTTTAAAGCATAATGCCTCGTCTCTGTTGGCTCTGTTCGGCCCAGCTTAACATTTACTTTCAGCACCAGAGCGAGAGAACAAATAACAAAGAACAAATGGCACAAAATTATCATTTTCATTGTTATATTCCTTTAATCACTTATTTTGTGAAGCAGATATAAATGTAATATTGTTAATATTGCTGCAGTAAAATACTGCTATTAAAGAGGAATATTGGACAAAACCGATTGATTTACAGACATTAAGAATCAATAAGCGTTAAACCGTTATGTCGGAGCTAATAGCCAGCTTGAGCCAGGTCTGGCCAGTGTGTGAAATGCGGCTGGCTCTGCCGTGTTCCAGCCAGGTTTGGCCAGTTTCTGCAGACTGTGGAGACGCTGGCTTTGAGTCAGACAGGCCATGAAACAGCTAAATCCTGGCCAGTGGAGACAAAAGTTTATCCCCAACACGCTCTACAAATCACTGATTAGTAGACGAGAGATGCACTCTTGAAAAAAAAACACACACAAAAAAGCAAAGCAGCAGTTCTTGGCTTTCCCCCTCATACTTATCATTTTCAGTTATATGTTCAGTTATAGTTGATTATGGTTTGATTGCATTAAGACAAATCAAATGCAGAAAGTACCAAGAATTATCAACAAGCTGCACTATGTTGAGAAATACATGACAAACAAATGATAAACGGACGATTTCTAATATCATTGCGGTCTAATCATCTAAATAACAAGCAATAACCAAAAGAGCTTTTAGTTTTGAGCCTGTTCCAGGGTTCAAGTTTCCTCTTGAGGCACTTAACTTAATGATAAATAAATTATATAGTAGACTTTTTGTAACTTTTGAGAGCTTAAAATTTCAATCCACTTTTTAAATATTACCAGTGATGGTTGCACTGTGATGTTTGACAACATGAATAGTGTTATCAAGACAAAAACAAATGCAAAGAAAAAATGGGTGGCTTTTCAAAAAGCTTTCCAAACTAAGCTGAGAAAGAAAGAGCACAATAACATAGCAGGAGTAAGGCTGTAGGAAACAGCAAAAGAATCTAATTACTGTATTAATTACTTAATTTCTATTCATCTGCAGGAGCCACTGGCTTGTGCTAATCACCCTGAGAATGCAGCCAAATGTGCAATATTAACACATCTTCCATGACAGGAGGAAGAGGAAGGGTCTAGGAGGGGCACTGAGACCCGATGAAGAAATGCAGGGAGATACAGTCAAATTAAACCGACTAATGCCATCAATCTGGCAAGGTTAGCAGCCCAACATGGACAAGGAGGAGAATGCTGGGAATCCACAGTTTTTGCATTCTTTGTGGAGAGCAGTCTTCCGTCCTCAGATGCCCGCTTTTAAATGGCCGTGTTTTGTAGCAAAATGCAGATGGAAAGGCATCTCCAGGTATTTTGGGGAATAAACACTAGGACCGTGAGTTTATCCCCTCCATCTCCTTTCTCTGGAATAAGGGTTCAAGTTAAATTTTATAGCGGGGCTTAGAAATTGCCCACAGCGCCTCATCAGCCACCCTCCTCTCTTGCCGTTTCTTTCTTTCTCTCATCCTCCACTCCTGCCATTTCAGACCCTTATTCCCCTGCCCTTCTTCCCCTCCCTCCCCTCTCTCATTCATTCAGTTTAATTTTGAACTCTGCACTGGTAGACAGGCAAAGAGGGTAGCTCCATGGTTACCTGGCACCAGGCCATCTCATTACACCGCCAATTGATTCTGGCCTGCCGCCATGTCCGCTGCCTGCCTACCCCACACCCCACACCATCCACCCTCAATGCACCCCAGACTGTCTGCAGTAAAGGAGGATTTCAGAACACACAGGAAGGAAAGAGGGAAACAGCTTCACTTACTTCAAACTCACTTACATTCATGCACTGTTGCATACAATAAGACCAGAAAAATGTGAATCCTAAACCTGCTCGCATAAATAGTATGTGATACCCTGAGTGTACAAATGTACATCATATTTTAAAACACAGTGTGCTGTTTAGATCCAGCATTTACTGTTCTGAATATGCAGTCAAATCAATCAATCAGTCAAAGTCAATAGTACCATATGGATGCAGAATTAGTATCTTTATCAGTAAATATAAGCTAAAAGAGCTGTAAAACATTAACAATACAAAGAAAAAACTAAATTCTCTGATCACACCAAATTCCAATAGGCCTACGTATTAACCCCAAAAATATATCACTTGCATTTATCTAGAAACTAAAATCTTTTGAGTTGCACCATCAAGCATTTTGCATTTAAATGTTCCTAAATGGACATTCTTTTTTTTTCAAAATCTGTTATAACTTTAATTTTGTACAGAGGGACATGAGTTTTTCAAAGTCAAAAAATGAGTTGTGAGAGAAGAAATATAGACCACCAAATCATTCTGCAAAAAGAAGTGAAGACTGTTGCAAATGATTCCACTGTGCTTGAGTATGCATGAAGAAACGGCAGCATGCTGTCTCTTACAGCAGAAAATCGAGCATTAAGAAAAAAACCACATTTCAGTATTGGGACTTCTCTATAAGGAAAGTAAGACATACCTGAGGAAGCTCACAAGCTTGAAACATGGTGGGATTGGTGAATAGCACTCTAAAATGGCACTTGTGTTTCATTAGCCTTCGCCATAGCCAATAAAAACATCTGTGGGTCACAAGAATGAATTTTTTTTTCTTTTTTATGTTATTCTTCCATCAACAATGTTCTGATTGGCAGTGTTTCCTAAGTGTTCAAAAGGAAAAGCTAGAAGAACCCCTTGCCTTTGAATGAAACATTTCTAACTTGCTGCAGCGCGCTAATAAAGATACGTTAGTTTATTTCATATGAATCCCTACCTTGAAATTTCTTTAGCCTACCATTTAGGCAAAATGAGTAAATGACAGCCAAATCTGAACTCGACCTGAAACCCCTTAGAGATGCATTAGATATTTTACTCCTTGATAAAGCATCTCTGAGGAACAATACCAGAGTGAATCTAAGCTTTACCACAACACTTTAATTAGCATTGCAACAAAGGCTGCTAATAAATGTGGCATATTTTTAGACTAATTTACTGCATCACACATTATTTTCTGAACTGATCCTAAAAAAAAAACCTAAAAAAAACCCACAATCCCCATTTTATGATTACACAAAATAGCTCGTTATTGGTGTTTTTTTGTTTATCTGCCTGCCTCAAACCCCTTCATGTCCCTTACAGCCCAAGAGGCAGTCAGAAGTCAGAGTCAATGTGTTGACTTCCAGTGTCAGTGGGTGAAGGGGAGGGTTCAGTGCTGCTCCACCAGCTTATAGGGCATCTGTCTAGGTGTGACTTTCTGTCTGCCACCGCTGGCAGATGCCAGGGGCGTGGGCCCCCGGGGATTTGAAGGAGTCTGGAGTCAAAGAGATCATACAGCAATATGACGGTGGCTCTGCTGTGCCGTTAATATCACCGTATTCAACAGCCACTCACTGTTCCAAAGCATGATAACTCTTAGCACATCTTGATTGCTGTCGCAGTTCAAGTTAAAACGGTGTCCAATCAAAAAGAAGGGCTGTTTTGTTCATCTTGGTAGGTTTGTGACGTCCTGGTCATTTGCGTGGAGATTCAGCCATTAGCAGTGATTTACAGTCCTTCTCCTCAGGCAGGAGACATGAGCAGGTACATGCACATGTGCAGCATGTTGGCCACATTTACAGCTGATTCACAACTGAGGGACACCTGAAGGACACAGCAGTTCCTCAGTCCCGGAACACATCGTTACTTGCACACACTCCTTCCAAGTCATTACTCTAAAAAGCATTCTCCACTATTAGTTGTTCTTTGCTTCTCTATCATGCAACGGTAACGTGTGAGTTTTATTCCGCCACCCATGTGAACACGGTCCTTCTGTGCACTGTTTTCATAAATCAAGCATTCATACAGTGAAATCATAATCATGCGTTCCAACCCCTCCAACGCTGATTTATATCACTTGCAGCTCAACCTTTTGGATGAGAGCGTACTATTGTACTTGTGGAGCTAGAGAGTACAGAAGGAACAGCTACGATGTATACTGCAACATCAGATGTCCGCCTTGATTTTGTGACGGTGCAGATAAAGCGTAGCAACCTTGTGCGGGTGGAAGTGGCAATTTCGTTGGGCGCAAGCAGATTTTCTCCACCTGCACCTGTTTGGTAATTTTGCGGCTCGCCAGGACATTGCTCACGCCAAATTGGGTGGGGAGCGCAGTAGATGGTAGTGTCATTGGTGTTGCCGTGCAATTTGGGTATCAAAAATTATGCCTGTGCCTCTGCTGGCAATCTGTGCTATTTTTGTGGCTCTAGGTGGTGAAGGCGCAGCTCTGCAAAATCACATAAACCCCTTTTATGTATGTTTTCCTGTTTCACTGATATAAATTCTTCAACCAATGACAAACTGAATGAAACCTCTTTAATCTCTCAATTAAAAAAAAACTTTATTGTACAAAGTTTGTTGTAGGCCTGTCTGCATGTGGTTATCGTGTCAGTCATTATCTTCCAACATAAAACTATCAGTGCGCATCATTACGGAGGGAAAACATGATGACAAGGATAATATATATCTCCAGAAACGTGAATTGCGCAAGAACATTGTTTTTTTTTAGTGCAGCCGGTCTGGATTATTCTCTCCATCACGAAACTGTCAGTGCGCCATGGCAGGGAGCGTACTGCTTTTAGAGGGAATGGGAGCAGCTCATTTGACTGGCCATGGTTGACGCTAGCCTCTACTTCACCTGCTGATCATTTATTCCTCATAATCCAACTCCTGTTATAACAGCGTCACAGGTGCGCCACCACCTCTGGTCACAAGATTACCAAAAATCTGTTTGCGGCCAAGTGCGAGAACTTGCGCCAGCGCCTGCACTTAAACCTCAACTGGCAAAATTAGCGCCCTGAATCACGAATGCTTGTACCATGTTTGAGAACACTTGCAGTTTGTAACATAGGCTTCCCTGTACAGCTCAAACAAAGGCTAAAATGTGACTGATTCAAATGTCATAGAAATGTATTTGAATTGAAACTGCTAGCTCTCACTCAAAGGCACGACTCGAAGGAATGAAAGATGATTCTGAAGTGGTGGATTTAAGTAACCTACAACAAAGATTAAGAGTTTCCCTACTTTTGAAGTAGGCAGTAATTACATTTAATCTTTTTGCACAAAACCCTCTTTACAGTGGACCTATGCACTTATCCCAGTGGAACGCAAAGGCCTTGAAAGAACAGTGCACGACTTTGTGCCTGGTTGCATGGTCAATATTTCCTTACTATAGAATATTAAAAAACTTAGTTCAACAAGTCAAAATCCTCCACAAATCTGTACTTGGGAGAGTGTACATCCCTTTCAAGCAGTGTAAATAGGATGCCATTGGAGAGTTTAGACCCATGTCATTGCACAAGATCCTCCATTATCCCTGTATGACGATATCAGAGGCCTCCGGGTCTCTATGAAGACTGCTTGATCATGTCGTTTCCTTTTTGACCTGCTGTGATTATCAAACCACCAGGTAATTTTGTAAACATAATCTGCACAGCTGACAGTCCATGTGAGCCCATGAAGGTAAATTTAAGATTAGGATATGTGGCATCCTTGTAAATGTTGCCAAAATCATCAAAGCAATGTATACCCAGTAGTCAATTTGAGGGGGGATGCGAGGGGATGCCACCCCCCTTGAAATAACAATTGTTAAAAACCATCCCCTTTGTAAAACTGCTATCCCCCATTTCATCCCTCTACATGGCACTAAGATATCACTTAGCCTAATCAACAAATGTGTGACCGGTCAGGAATATTATTTGACTAGCCCCGTATCTTTTCACAGAGGAAAAAAGCATCAGAACAGCATTCCGAGAGTGAATTTGACGAAGGAACGTGCGTTCCAGTTCTGAAAAAATAAACAGAGCGTTTCATTTCGTTTTAACACCATAGTTTGCCGGCTGGGTGGTGTTTGGACCTTTGGGCCAATCACAGTGCCTAAAAACAGAAAACTACACCCAACCGGGAAGCTGGGCCACATTAAACAAACAGAAAATCAAATGACAGGTACAGACACGGTTCAGTTTGAGCTGCGGAGCTGACAGGTTGTGTTGTGAAACTGTCGAGAAAGAATCATAAGATATTCTGTCTTATTTTCAGCCCAATGTGAGTGATAAAGCAACATGTTCAGGTGAATTTAACTAGTAAACAGACGGAAATATTGTCATTTTCACATGAGCCATCGCAACTGAAATTACTAGTGTAACTATTGCCACCTAGCAGGGCAAGGAGAGTGAAGGAATATGTAGCTATCTATTGTTGTTTGATTAGCTAACTAAATATTAGCTTTAGCTACATAATTTGCACTGTTGCAGCCTATCATATATTATCTATTTATTTAAAAAGTCTCCTATAGACAGCCATGTAACTGTAACTTCTGAATACATGCACTGATCTGTTTAACAGCCAAACGGAGGCAGGAGTCGCAGATTAGAGGAGACAGACCAGCAGAGTTCAGGTGAATCAATGTGTACAAATTAATAAAGCTAAAATAAGTGTATTCCTGGTTTTGCTAAAGATGTTGTTGATGCCATAGAAGTGATGCCCATCTCCTAGCTGGCATCCTTGTGATAAGGAGCTATGTCAGAGCCATGCGGTTATCTGAAATGACCAACACACCTACAGCCAATCAGAGTAAAGTATTCAGCCAGGCCATTGTATAATAAATATTATGGATGATATTTTGTACGATCACCTTTTAAAGTTAATGTCCATTCTATCAGTATCATAGCAACAAGAGATTGAGGGAGTCAGGGTCAGGGAGACAGCAAACACAGCAGCCACACCAACCAAACCCCAAACCCAGACCGGACACTGCACCACCCATTACTTCACTACTGCCTTTTTTTCTTCTTCTTTTTTTAAATGTTTGCAGCTGTTAGTGCTCAGTGTGATGGAAACCTTCCATCAAATTATAATAAGTATATAAAAGAATTCCATTCAAACATACAGAGGTAGGCTATGTTATAAAATCTTTAATTTTATCCATTTAACATTCATGGGTTAACAACTGCATAGTGATATGTACAGTACATTACAGGATTCATCGATGTGAAGCATCCTGTAATGGCATAGAGCAATAACGTTAAGTTGCGTTAAGTTGTCCTCTGTATTTGACCCATCCTAACTACTTAGGAGCAGTGGGCAGCCACAATGCAGTGCCCAGGGACCAACTCCAATTCTCAGGCCAGTGCCTTGGTTAAGGGCAATGGCAGGAGTATCTGACACCTAACCTCTGTAACATGCGTGTCTTTTGAATGTAGAATTATCTTTGTGCTGTTACAATATAAACAGAATGGTAAACAGCTGGTCCCCCACCCTCCATGCTGTCTTTACCACTATCAAATTGACTGTTCCCATAAGACCTCACCATACCCCCTGAAATTGTTGTACAAATCGACTACTGTGTACAGTATATCCCAAATAAATAGAAGCTTTCAGCATACACGGATGTTTATTTTGATCATCCAGTCACTGTTTTTTTCATAATTCTACCTGCCCTAAAAACGGTTATTCTGTACGCAGACTGAATTGCTATTACAAACATACAACTAACAATTAACAGTGTATTGTACAGCCATGTGCATTTGTGCATATGCGTACACACTGTATATGTCATTATGCATACTAACAGATTATGACACTGATATTGTTGGTGATGATGACGATGATAATTACGACAGACAGTTCATTGATAAGGAGAAGGCCGTATAGAGATTTTCTACTGAGAGTTTGTCTCTCCGAAAACTGCGGGTTAGAGATGGGCCTCCCCACTTTGGGGCCCCTTTCCTGTACATGCACACGGGTTGTCTAAGGACACAGTGAACCGGGCTACCCGATCTAGGGAAGGGGCCAGGCAGGGGGAACAGTGACGGGACGGCCAAGTGGAAGAAACTCTCATGGAATCCTAAGAGCTCAAGCTGCTGGCTTAATGCTAGAGGGAGTCGAGAGCGCTGGAAGAGAGGGAGACGATTGGCCGATCTGAAAAGAGAGGGAGGAGCCCGCTCCCCAGGAGGAGGGCGCGATAGATTTATGGACTGGACCGGCAGTAAAGAGAAAAAAAAGGAATAAAGGTGGCATTCGGGGAGGGG
>OMOV01112206.1:0-10325 GCA_900312565.1 Beryx splendens | reverse complement strand
TCAGACGTGTGCTCTTCCGATCTCACACACACACACACACACACACACACACACACACACACACACACACACACACACACACACGACTCCAAATCATTACCACACTCGCTTCCCGTATGATTTTCCCTGCACTGGGGCTAATTTAATATATTTTTATTTCCCTTGTCACTTTATGGATCTTATTTTGGTTCTATTTTCCGCCAAGTTGTTTCTGTTGTTAAGATTCTGTTACACAATGCATTTGTGTCAGAGCTCGTCATCTTGGTTTTCGTTTTGTTTTGAGGCGAAGATGTTTCTATAAGCCCCTTGTTGTAGTTTTTTAATCTCACCTGCACAGATGATCGATTGCATCTCCTTTCTCGCCATTGTTTTTTCAACATCACATTTTATCACTGCTTCTTTTTTTTGGATCATTCAGCTTCTGTTTTATCACCGTGCAAATAAAATTCAACTTGTTTTGTTTGTGCAGCTAATGCGCCTTTTCTCCTGTCACGTCTCATAACTAATAAATCCTTTGGTGTAGTGTGTTTGAAAAAAAAAATCATAACCCATTTGTGTCAGATGAAAAAAAATACCCACCTGTCATAGACGCAAAAATGAATGGATTTTTAGGCAGTATTGCACAACAGCTACAGATGAATATTGACTTTGAACCACCTGAATACTGACTCAAAACTATGTGTATGAAATACAAAAAGAAGCACCAATCAAATCCATTCTACAAAATAACCTTACATATATATCTTTACATATAAAAGCTTGACCTTTACTTATGTATAAACATACCTTTATTTATGCAGGGAAATTTGACAGAGCTTCTGCTTCAATTTCATACAGTTCCACACATTCACACTGGGAGCTGCCCAGTACAACCACAGTCTTCTACTGGTGTCCACTGAGCAGCTCTTGGAGCAGTTGGCAGTTAATAGTTGTTGTCAAGGGAGGAGAGAGTGTTACTGCACTCACTTTCCCCTCCCACATTTCCCAGCTGGTCTGGGGATTTGAACCGGCGACCCTTCGGTCACAGAGTCTGTTTTAATGCCACAATAAGCAGCTGGTACAGCTGCTTCTTGGTAAAGAAGTCTCCATAGTAAACCTATGGAGACTTGAAGATCAGCGTCATTACAGTAAACTAAAAATAAGACATAAACTAGGTGTTAAACAAGACTAAGAGTCTAACAGCCTATCTAATCGCCTGGTGATCACCATGCATCAGTGATTATGGGCCAATAGGCGGCACTGCCAATAATGTATCCACCCTAAGCCTCGCTTTGGCCAAAAAATGTCAACATGGCGGCAATTGTAAATCCAATCTCCAGGCTTCAAAACAGCCCTTCAGAAGCCAATGGGTGATATCACACTCACTACTCTGTTTTTACAGTCTATGATTCTGAACCACAATCTTTATACATTTAAAACATACCACCCTGACCAAAAATACTAAAACTAGAACTGAAACTAAACATTTGTAAGACAATAAAAACATAACAAAACTACCAAACCCACACACTAAAACTAAAGTGAAATCGAAATAAAAATTGAAAACAATAAAAATGAAATGAGGCCATTTTAGAAAACCAACCTTTTGAAGCCTCATATTTTAACACTCCAGGTAACAGTCACAAAATTGCCACTTTTTTCAGGACTAAACCTTTAAAATGAATCAGAAAGAGTTTTGGTGAAGCCTGACACCTAATGGTGTTAAGTAGGGTGCTGAACTGGCCATCTGCTATTGGGTTTGTGTCAGGTGATGCCTCTACCTGTTGTACTCTATAGAAGGTGACATTACCTGGCTAAAAGACCAGCCGATGGCCAGTTCACTACCCTAGTTTGCTCCATTAGGTGTCAGGCTCCGTCACAGATTTGGGTGGGGTTTAGCGATAACCTGCGAGATTCTTGTTTTTATTTTATTTTGGCAACACCATGGTGAGAAGCAGTCACTGCGGTGTTTTGCACTCAGTGTAGCCACTGACCCAACGTACTGTAATAATAATGTAGATGATCAATGTAGATTGGCTTCTTATATCTTCTTCTACCTCATATTTATTCCAAATAGGCTGCTATTGTTGCTTCCATGCATACAAAACGCATCACTTCCTGTGCAGCAGAGGAAATAGGGCCTTAGATGTTTAGAACAGCAAATGTAACAACTTTCATGAACCAGCTATAGGTTGAACAGCTATTGTATTATATTGATTGGTGATAGAGAGTAAGAAAACTGACATTTATTTGAAATGAAAAAGTTGTGGATTGTTACTTTAAGGCACACTTTGTTTTCATGTTTATAGAAAATTGTGATGACATGCCAAGGTTTTTACACTGTCTTTGGCCAGAGAATAAAAACCATTTTCATATTACAATAAAAACCATCTGAGCATCCCAGATTCAGAGACATGTTTTATGGTGAGCTTATCCAGAATCGATACACAGCAGTAATGCTGCTGCGAACTGCCTCTGCTGTTGTGATGGAAACACTTAGTTGTGTCAACAGTCTGTAATGCAGCAGTCATTTTAACCAGCAGCTGAGATTTTGTTGGACTGTGTGCTATTATCTGCTGAAATGTGTTGACAAGCGCTGGATCAGCAGCAGTAGACTCAGCTGCCATCACGAAAAAGGTACAAAATGAAAATCTACAATACATGCAGAGTGAAATAAGTGAAAAGTCATAGGAATGTTTACATCTATGCAAAAACAATACAATATGCAGTATATACAAATGGGAAAGAATATGTGAATATGATGAAAACAAATATGTAAATTTAAGTTTATACACATGATGTGCAAAATGTGAGTCAGGTCAACAGAACATAGAGAATCTGATGTTTCTGAAATTGAGGGGGAGGATCAACCAAAAGTTGATCTGCTAGCCCTGATGTAGCAAGTGACATTTACAATGCCTACTTTCCTGTTGCTAGCTAGCAAGGCACTAAGGTGCTATCAAGTCTACAAAAGTCACCCAAACAAAAAGAAAAATGAGCAAGACACCTGTTTATATATAGATATTTACTTATGTTATATATGTTATGTTATATATATATATATATACATTCATATATATGTAGACTTCTTTGACCCAATGGCCAGATGGTGATGATGATGATGATGTGGCACTAAGAGAGCTAGTTTAGCTAGCAAAGTTACAGTCAGGCATGCACAGACCTATACCAGGCACATTCACATTAGCAACAGTCAGTGGAATATTTAAGGATATAAGACCATTAGCAACCAGCCCAGCAATTATTCTGCAATTAAGGACACCTCCTGAGACCAATTCATTTTTGTCCACTGTAGTGGACATGATTCTCTGGTCTTAATTTCAAGAACCATATATTCTATCCTGCTGAAACCTGTTGCAGTGTGTAGAGGACATCCTGGGCTTTTCAGTGATATCACGTTTGTTGGGTTGTAACCATGACGACATGACACATGCCCTGTCTCTTCAAAATGCTGTCTAAACCACAACATTTTATGGGTGCAAGAGAGATAAGTGTTTAAAATGATGCAGATATGGTGTTTCTGCAGCTAAGATTGAGTTTGATTTTAGAAAAGGAGTGTATTAACTACAGTTGAGTAAGGTTTCAGTGGTATACAATAAATGTAACCCTCTGAATATGACACTTTGTCAATGTCCAGTGTGGTGGACAATAGGACTTGCTAACTAACTTTTTTACCTGATTTTATAAAACTTTAGGAGACACAGAACTGACTAAAGCAGAGAGAATTTTGCTCAAAATTGTTGAGGGAGGCTCAGACAAAGCATTTCAGATGATGAGGATGAAGTGGGACAGGTTACAGTAGAGGATGCTGAGAGTTCAGAGGAGGAGGCAGCATCGGCTGAGGATGAGCAAGAGGGAAACAATCACAAATGATGCCCCCAAATGTGGAGCCTTTTGGGCCAGAAGCATTTGCATCTTCATGTTTTCATCTGCATTTTCACATGAACCGAGAACTGATGTCCACTACAAGGGACGTTCGATAAAAAATGAATGCATAGAAGTTTTGAAAAACTTTTCACTGCAGCATGTTTTTTTCCATTGAGGGTTTATAGCAGGGTTAGATCAATATATCAGCTTGTCAATATACTGTATGAGTATTGACCTTTTATTATTATAAATCAGATCTGGTCCTGTCAGTGTCATCCACTTCTGATAGTATATGATGCAGTTTGAGTAATTACATATGTACTGTAGAAGTGATCAATACTATACTGGTTGTCTATGGGAAGACCTGAATAGATTCTAATGAGACATTTTGATTCCACACAAATTCCACACAAAAATAGATGTCTTATTATTTTTAATATCCCTAAAATACTGTTTAAGAGGTTTTTCCACCCTGCAAAGAAAAAAAATTCTAAATACTTGTAATTTTTTTTATTTGTTTTTATTTTGACATTAAAATGGTCAAATTAAAAGATACATCAGCTATATATCAGATAAATATCAGCTCAAAATTTTTGCTATCAGCAAGGTTGGTGTTTTGCATTTGGAGGTGGACAGGCAACACACAGCACCATGACCCTGTGAGCTCGGACTGCATTATCTTACATGCAGTTAGACCTTTTGCACTTGTTTTTTTATGCGGTCAGGGAAAGGTTATTGGCTCATGTCATGAGTTGCAGAATATCATTTTTTTTATGGCGTGCTAAAGCAACACTTCAAATGACTGTTGTGAAATGACCTGCGGGGCATTTAAATAAAAAGTAAGCAACAGTTTGGTGAGGTGGTTTGGTATTTTATACTCGGTCGTAAAAAAGAAAAGGGCTTGATGAATGTGAGGAAATGTATTGTGTGTAATCGGAAACAGTGGTTGGGCTTGTTATTGTATAAAGTGTGGCCGCTTGTGGTAAATTATTTTCGGAGTTGCACATTTGCACATTGATTTCGAGTAGAAAGATGAAATGGTTGATGCTCATTGTTTATTCTTTATGGCCGTTCATTGTTCAGTGTTTTCCATTCAATCAGGTGAGGAGGTCTGAATAGTCCTACATCAGTAAAGTGCCTGTCATTGCATCTACCTATGACTAGATTACTGATGGTATGAAACTTTGGCTGTGATCACTCCCACAGTTTGTTGTCTTTGGTCTGAACTGTTAGGATTTGTCAGTTTTCTTGTGTTCTCTCTTGTTTCCCCACCCTCTTGTCTGTGTCAGTGCCTGTCTCTCTCCTGTGTGTCTGGAGCTGGGCGTGTCCACTGGTTCCTTTGCCTACACTCATCTACACAGCTGCCTTCAATTCCTGCAATCAACTTCACCTCCTGCCTGCAGTTTAAAAAACCGGCTCATTCTTCCACTCGTCGCCAGATCGTTCAGTCACCTAGTGTGGTAATTTGACAAGGCCGATTCCTAGCGTTCTTTTGCCATTTGACTTTGCCTACTACTTACCTTCGTCTCCATGTTCTCCAGGTCCAGTCTCCAGTGCTCTGTTCGCCGTTTCCAGCTCCAGCCCAGTCTCCTCGTGCCAGCTCCAGCCCACTCTCCTCGTGCCAGCTTCAGTCCAGTCTCGACTCCAGCCCCAGTCCTGTCTGCTCGCACCCAGTTTCAGCCTGCTTCCTCGTCCAGTCTCCCATTCCCTCTCCAAGTGCCAACCTCGGATTGCCAACCAGCTTCTCTGGTTCAGTAGTTCACTTCCATTGTACCCCCTGGTTGAGATTGTAATAAATCTTTTGAACCTAGTTCTTGAGTCTCTGGTTTTTTGTGTGTTTCGTGTCTGCACATTTGGGTCTAAAAATCCACGTTGATTTAATTGTAACACTGAACCATAATGGGAAACTTGACTTTGCTGCATTTTTGTATTTGGTTCATTGAGGTTAAATTACAAGTGAACTAGTAAACAAAAGGAAATGGAGTTGATGCAGATGCAGAGATAATACATCAAAATTACGAATATTTTTTTTCATTTTTGGATTGAATTCTCCAAACAAAGCACAACAATCATGTCAGAAAAGTCTCTCACAGCCTTTTTTTATTACCTTTGCTCCAGCACTAGCGAAACCTTGTAAAGTAAGCGATCAGCATAGGGAAAAGATATTGCAAGCCAGTCCCTCGCAACTTGACGGCATTCAAAGTTCAACAACACAACACGGGGGAAACGTTATGTATATTACATGCAAATCCTATGGTTGAAAAATTTGTTTACACTTATGTCACAATAATGGATCAGTAAGAATTTAACATTGTTCTCTCCGGTCCAGTGATCTAGTCATAATCTTTTCATCTCAAATCCACAAAGCTGGATGTTTGTGCACGGTTTACTCATCATTTCTTATCAGAGCATGTCCTTTGTAACTGAGATTAATTGCAAAGGCCACACTGCTAAGGCAACGACAAAAATGTGGAAAATATCGAACACGAGAGTTGAGATGCAAATTGTTTGGGGTTTTATTGTTTGTTTTTTTACCACTTGTGTTTCTTCTCTTACACTAACAGCAATAAAATAAGTTGAACCATGAGACACAGTTTAGGGTCTTTACTGTTCAAGTGCAAATTCAATCACACAGTATCCCTATGCTGACATATCACTTAACCTATTAAAGGTATACTGACCATTGTATCACTTAACAAAAGTAGTGCCACATGCCTATTCTAAATACTGAAATAATGTATTCTTTTTCCAAATACAATTCCTCCCTTCCAGCTTTGATGTACTCTGAGCCAACATCAAACAAAACAATAACATATTTCAGGAAAAATACATTTCTGATGACCGTAAAATAAACCCAAATAAGGCACCGTTATGAGATGTCAAGTATAAACCAAAACAACTTATTTTTTTGGCTTTTTTTTCTGTGGCTTTTTTTAGTTTTACAGTCAACAATCAGTTCAATCTATTCAAGTTAACTATAAATCAAGTCTCCATGAGGTGGTGTACGATTTCGCTCAGGGTAACGTCGTAGGATTCAGAGTCAGTTGCACTCTGCAGAGTGGAGTTCACAGTGGCTGGAATTTGGGTGTCACCATTAACAGCAGCACAATCTGGTGTCATTAGGGCATCCTCTGAGTTCTGGGGAGTATGCAAGCCCTCTTGTTGCGCTGTGACTTCTCCAGCTGAGGCATCCAGAAGTTGGTCCACATGCCTGCACCAGACCATGTTGGGCCGCACACTAACGGTGTACAACAGGGGTCCTGTCTGTGACAGTATCCCACCAGACTGCCATTTCTAGTTGGGACTGCGATAGTCTCTGGCAAGTACTCTCTGTCCAATGTCGACGGTTCTCAGCTTCCTTTGTAGCTGACTGGGAGAACATTTTCTTCTGAACATGTTTACGAATGTCCGGTTTCAGTAAGTCCAAGCGTGATCTCAAACTCCTTCCCATGAACAGCATCGCAGGTGTCCGTCCTGTTGTAGCATGTACAGTGTTTCTGTAGGCCAGAAGGAAGTTTGCTACCTTTTGTTGCAGTTGCATGTCCTCCTTCCTACTTGCTTTCATGGACTGTTTGAAAGTTTGAACAAGACGTTCCGCTAGTCCATTCGTAGCAGGGTGGTGAGGAGCTGTCATGATGTGCTTTATGCCATTGCTCTTGAGAAAACATTGAAACTCCTCCCCTGTTAACTGACCGCCGTTGTCACTCACCAGTTGCACAGTTAAGCCCATGCGAGCGATTAGCATTCACAAGAGGTTCACAGTCTTAGTAGAAGTCACCTTCTTTGTCATGAAGATTTCAGGCCACTTTGAATGAGCGTTGACCACGACAAGAAACGTGATCCAAAAATGGACCAGCATAATCGACATGTATGTGTTGCCAGGGGGTGGCATGCCACTCCCATGTGTGGATAGGTGCTGGCTGGGGTTGGTGTTGCGTCTGTTGACAACCTGTGCATGTCCTAGCAAGGTTTTCAATTTGGCCATCTATGCCAGGCCACCACACATAACTTCTGGCGAGGCTTTTCATTTTGACTACACCAAGGTGTCCTTCATGCAATGAGGTAAGCGCTCTCAAATGTAGCTTTGGAGGTAGAAGAACATGTGCACCCCACACAATGCAACAACCTTGGCACACAGATAGTTGGTCTCGTCGGGTGGAGTACTCCGGGAGCTGGGTGTCTCTGTGTGCTGGCCATCCATTCACCATCAAGTCATAAACTCTGGCTAGGACAGGGTCTCTCCTTGTCTCTCCTTGTCTCTTCTTTTGCACCTGAGCACTGGTGACAGGATCTATAGCTTTTTCAGTCTTTTCTTGTGGAAGGCGAGATAGCCCATCCGCATTTCCATGTAGCTTAGTACCTTAATATTCAATGGTGTATGTATGTGCTCCTAAGAACAAAGCCCATCTTTGTAAGTGTGCAGCTGCCATGGCCGGAACATCTTTTTAGGGACTGAAGATGGATACTAGGGGCTGGTGATCAGTAATTAGGGTGAAATGTTGTCCATATAGGTACTGATTAAACTTTTTCACACCCCATACCAAGCTCAAAGCTTCTCTGTCAATTTGCGTGTAATTGCACTCAGCAGATGTTTAGGACCGAGATGCAAAAGCAATTGGTTGCTCTGACCCATCAGTCATTTTAAGAGACAATGCAGCGCCAATGCCATATGGTGAAGCGTCACATGCTAGGCGCAGAGAGAGGCTAGGGTCATAGTGTGTCAACACTTCATCTGAGGTTATAAGTTGCTTTGCTGTAGTGAAAGCCTGCACACAGTCTTTTGTCCACCTCCATTTGGTGTCCTGTCGCAGCAATGCGCTCAGAGGGTGTAACACAGTTAAGAGATTTGGCAGAAATGTATGATAATAGTTGACAAGGCCTAGGAATGAGCGCAGCTGGCTCACATTTTCTGGCTGTGGAGCGTTCAGGACTGCCTCAATCTTATTCTGAGTTTTGTCAAGTCCATGCCTGTCGATTTTGTGTCCACAGTACTCCATGGTGTCATTGAAGAACTCACATTTGCTTTTGTTAGCTCTCAGTCCATACTCCTCTAGTCGCGTCAACACAGCATCCAGGTTTGCCAAATGAGTGACATTATCCGGGCCAATCACAAATATATCATAAGTAGCATTAAGTGCCAGGAATACCTTGCAGAACCTGGTCCATGGCATGTTGCCAAATCGCTGGGGCACTGGTGATGCCAAACACCAGTCTACTGTATTGATATAAGCCCTTGTGCACATTTATTGTCAGGTATTTTCATGATGATTCTTCCACCTCCATCTGTAGATATGCCTGTGCCAGGTTAAGTCTTTGAGAAACGTTCATCTTGTGTTAAAGATGCAAAAATATAATCTACTATTACAGGATTCACTGTCACCTTGAAATCTCTGCAGATACGTACTCTGTCACTTGTCTTTTTGCCTACAGGTACTACTGGTGTTGCTATTCAGACCAGTCCACCTTGGATACAATTCCTTGGTCCACTAGGTCAGTGGTTCTCAACCTTTTTCATATCAAGTTATAATTTAGTCCACATTAGAGCCCTAGACCCCCATTTGATGAGATTTTGTCTCCCGGACCCAAATCTGAGAATATTTTTATTGTCAGATATGATTTTGTCCAAAATTCCATGACTATCTGTATTGTAGGTAGAGAGATAACAGTGAAACTATGATCAAAACTTCTACATTCTCAGATTGTGTTAACTTCTTGTCAATTAAATAATGGTGAAGTTTAACAATTCATCAATTTGCTGGGGACCCCTGGAACCCCCTCAAGGACCCCTGGTGGTCCTCAGACCCCACGTTGAGAACCATTGCACTAGGTGGTGGAGCTCTGCTTCCACTTTGGGGCGCAAGGCATATGGAACAGGGTGAGCCTTGTGACACCTTGGCTTCGCACTGTCCTCAAGCTCAATCCGTGCCTTAATGTGTTTCAGGGTACCGATGCCGTCTCTGAACACTTGTCCATGTTTGTCCAGCATCTGTGTCAGTTGTATGCGGTGTTGTGCATGAACACGTGTGCAAGAGCGTGTTCATTGAACATGCTCATGTTTTTGGTGAACTGAACGTATTCGTTTGCAACTTATGAACGTGAACGTGAGCGTTTTTAACTCCCGCGAGAGTTAACGATGCTCACACACTGTGTTTTAAGGCACCCGAGGATTTACGGCACCAGGCATGGTTAATGCAACTGGCAATTCAGACGCAGCTGAACGTATCCGTTCACTGCTGAAGCCAGTTCATATGAATATTTGAAGGAGTTTTATGAACAAATCAGTACAGATTTGGGGGCTGGGGATGGATGGGTAGGAGGAGGTTCTATTGAAAAACAATAGCTTGGAGCAGCTCATTCAGAGCCAGGAGGCTCTATACACTCAGGGGCGAATTCACAAAGAATGGATTGCGGCCGCTAATAGCATCATGAATTGCGTATCATTTGCAACCGCTATTTGCTCC
>OMOV01112134.1:0-10188 GCA_900312565.1 Beryx splendens | reverse complement strand
GTTTGCTTTTGTGCACATATATTGTTCTGTGTTTTTTGTATGTAATTTGTGTATGTATTGTGTATGTATGTAATGTAGGCTATGTGTTTAATGTCCAGTCTTTAAAATAAAAGGAAACTTTTTTTTTTTTTTAAATAGTGTACATTTGATTTTGGAACTAAGCTCTTCATTTTGAACCTGTGAGAGATAATTATTAACAAAATCATTAACTCAGCTTAACCTGTCTGAAGGTTTATGACAGTAATTGTATTGCTGTGTGTGTGTGACACTAAAGGACTGTGTGTAGGACACTCTGTGTACTGAGTATAAAACAATACATCTATGGAATAGTTCTTAATAAAATGGTAAAAACCTTACAACTATTATGAAAATGCCAAGCCTAAAAAAAACTGATGGTATGAATATAATTATTATTTAACATGATAACAAATTGATAAGAAACTGACATGTATGTTTGATATGAATTTATTGTTTAAAAAAGCTCCAATATCCTAGATTATTTACAAAAAATTAAACATTTTCATCATATATTTAGGACAAGAATATAATAAACTGACAATGTCAATAAACAACATACACTTGACTCTTGAAACACGACACTACAAACTATATTACATTACTTGTCGTACCAATTACCCTCTTCAAAACTTCTCACATGATATACAGCTGCATATTATATATAAAAAGCTCCCTAAATTTATAATAATTTTTCAGACATAAAAACCCTTTGTAAAAAACAGTGAGTTGAAATGATAGCAGCTTTGATTTAGCTCATTAGTCTGAATTTAACAATATCCGGGTGTGTTCTTCTATGCATGTGCAGGACATGAAGAAAATGGCAATAATCTGAAAATACCACAACGCTAAAAGTGAGTCCATGTTTGCTCATCTTTCCATGAAGTATCCAAGGAAAACATATTCAGACCTTCATTTTTCTCTCATTTGTATTTTGGCATCAACCGTCTCGACTGTGTCTTTCCTATAGTCCTCTTTCTTGCAGCATTTCTTCTGGATGAGTTTGAAGATGGCGAATCCCGGGATGGACAAACAGGGGATTCCAGCCAGGATGAAGATGATGACATAGACCCAGGCAGGATATGGACGCTCTGCCAGGGTGGGGAACTCCGCCTACGACCGGGGCGAAGGAGGACATCAGGATCAGCAGCAATTTGTGATGCACATGAGGTTTTAAATATGAAATACATCATCTCACGTTTGCTTGCCAGGGAGAAGACCACCATCATGAAGACAAACAATTGAGGAAAATACGTCAAAACGCTCAACCGTTCCTGACATTGAACAGTTTCTTAATTCTTTTCTAAATAAAAACTGCTGTGATAAGCACACTTACCGCTTCCTCGTCCCAGACCAGGTAGGTGAGATTCTTGGTGATTTGAGTTACAAAGTAGAAAACAAAGATGACTGCCATGATGAGTGGACTGACAAACCTCCATGTCACCTGCCAGAAAATATTGGGCTTGTGGCCGATCATAAACTCGATGTCCTTATTGAACCTGTTGGGGAGGCAGCGAGAGGGAGATGTGGGGTGTCAGCTGTCTGTGTCACACCTGCTCACACTTTTACTAATCTAATAAGGTAGCCTGTGCGGGTGTTACGGTGTGTTTGCGTCTTGATGCTGCACCGGACTCACCTGTCTACACCGTAGATATAGATAACGGCAATCATTTCACAGAACGCGATGACCAGGAGGGGGATAGAGCCCGCAAAACTGTCAAAAAGAGCTAGCCAGTAGTTTCCAGAGCGCAGGGCAAATATGAGGCCGAGGACCAACGAGATTAAGCACGTCAGACCTGAAAGGAAATACAACGCGGTTACACTGGCATCTCTAGATTTATTTTGCTCGTCGAGATTCGAAGCCAAGCCAAGTAAATTACCAGTGAAGACTTCTTTGGGCCATCTTTTGGGCAGCACATTGAGGTCCTGCAAAGGAACCACCACTCCCTCAATGTTGCCAAACATAGTGGAGAGGCCCAGACAGAAGAGCATGATGAAGAAGAGGACGGCCCAGAGAGGAGAAACAGGCATTTTGGTGATGGCCTCCGTGAACACAATGAAGGCCAGACCTGTTCCCTCCACACCCTGGATGAGAAAACACCAAACGTTTCAACGTTTGTCCCTCTTCAACTCCTGTTGCTGCTGCTGTTGTGATCTGTCATATTTATCTCTTACTTGATCAGCTCTTAAGAGATTTCTCAAACTAGATAAATTATCACTGATAGATGAGTTACTGACAGTGGTACATATCTGTATTGAAGCACACGGACCTGACTGAGGAAATCCTGCAAGTCACAGTGCTGGATATCCAGTCCTTGAATGATTTCTGGGCTGGTCTGGTTGAGGGAGGTCAGAGTCTCGTTGTAGTTGCTTGTTGTAATGCTGTTTTCTGGGTAGTTGAAGGCATTCATCAGCTTCAAGATGTTGCTGCAGAAAAGGACATGGAGGTGAGATCAGCCTGAGACCAATCATACTTATGGCATGTAAATGCTTCATTTGCCATCATATGTCATATTTATCATTTTGCCCCCAAACCGGATTCGAATGACAATTTGCACTAACTTCCACTATTTCAACAGAATTTCAACAAAATTTGGCGATACAGATTCCATTTGCACTGACCCGCCTAACTGATCACCTAACCTAATTACTGTCAGTAATTAGAAACTCACTCTCCCATGCAGTCGTCATATTTCTGTGTGGCCCTGAAGCCGATGATGGAGTAAATAACCGTGGCAGAGTAGACCGAGGTGCAGCCGTTGATGATGGAGATGATAACTGCATCCTGCTCACAGTTGTTGCTGTAAGAGGAGATTACAAAGGGGAATCACATAAGGAGAACTGCTCAAGAGAAGCTTCCCCTGTGACCTTATATAGATGAGGCAGTCGCTTACTGAACAGAGTTGTAGCTGGAGAAGGAGATGAGACCTCCGAAGGCCAAAGAAAAGGAGTAGAACACCTGGGCACCTGCATCGAGCCACGTCGATGGGTTCATCAACTCATTCACCTGAAAGAGAATAGAAAGATGCATTCACAATAAAAACTCAATTTCTCTTTCCTCTTGTAATATTTCTGTCCTTTAAAACTGGCAGTGAACACCTCACCTCCTATAATCCTGACAATCCATTTTCACACGTATGTTATAATCTAAAGTGCCTGCTGCCTGTTTTTGAGACCTCAGACTGGAGGGGCATGGCATTTACACTTTGTTGTTAATGCGACCCAATGCTTCCCTGACCACCTGATCAAGTGGTAATTTGTGACTTCCTTGTTTTTCTGTTTATTGCTTTGGTGCTTAGCAGTGATTGTGTGCTGTGTTTCTGCACTTCCTAGACATCGCTTATCAATCAAACAGTGTGGGCGGCACTTTGACTTTATCCTTGGATTTTCTGTTGAGTTTGAATTTCTGTAGGTGCCGCTCTTTTCTTTGCCTGTCATGCCATGGTGGCTCTCACTGCTCATGCTAACTAGGTTGAATCACTATTGTGTTACATCAAACTGTCATGTATTATTACTTTAATTGACAGATGTTGGTTGGTTGTAACATCAGTGCTTACATCTGGTGTGAAGAGGAACTTGATTCCGTCTAAGGAGCCTTTGAGAGTCAGTCCTCTGATGAGGAAGATGGTGAGGACCAAGTATGGCAGAGTGGAGGTGATATACACAGCCTGAGGAATGAAAGAAGTGAGAGAGTAGGTGATACGGTGTTCCTAAGACACGCAGGCGCACACGATAAGCAAGCTGGCATCATTCCCACATCCTGAACTGGAATTTGACCTTCAGACCTTGCCAGTGGTCTCGATACCCCGGATGCAGCAGACGTAGAGCAGAGTCCAGGCAGCCACCAGGGCCAGCACCATCCACCACTGCAGACCTCCGGCCTCATCGATGGCTGTTGACGTGTTCAGAGTCTCTCTGTACCAGAAATAGTCTACTGTGGAGCTCCTGGCACACTCTGCCACCAGACCTGGAGGGGGCAATAGACAGGCAGTAACCCCTGCTGTTGATTCATGAAGAGCCATAGTTACTCTAGTCCTATGTGGAGTCCTCTAATGGGGCTCTATAGAGTGCTCCAGGGATGATGTATTTTTGTAGGCCAACCCGGAAGTTAGCATCGCCCTGGGTTCCCTCAACAAAAAGCCAATGGGCTTTTTCCATTGGATTCTGGATTATTGCAGAAAATAAGCTCTGTGGCAAACAAAAGTTTATGATACTTTTTTTGTTCAGCCAGATAATCTTCACAATTGAACACCACTTTTATGATTTTTGCAGCATAAATGCGATCACTAGAAATACGGCGATTGCATTTACGCTGCAAAAATCATAAAAGTGGTGTTCAATTGTGAAGATTATCTCGCTGAACAAAACCTGTAAGTATCATAAACTGTCGTTAACCACAGACCTTATTTCAGGCATCTAACCAAAAACCCATTCAATAAACCCACTGACTTTGAGACGAGGAAACCAGGAATGCTAAAATGCTAACTTATTTCCAGGTTTTGGGAATCATTCCTGCAGCACTCTATTGGCTTAGTCACTCATCTACTGGCTTCAGCACACTGAAACACTATGAAGCCTGTGTGAAATAGAGTGTGGGCTACAGAAAGGACAGATGATCAGTTGGTTTTGCCTAATGTTAGAGGATTTTGTCAAGCTGTGACCAAAAATAAATATCAGCTGCTTTTCACTGTAGTTTTTAACAGTACCTCTGACTGTTATCTTGATGTTCGAGGGCATACCTGTCCTGTTAGTGTTGAGAGGGCACTGACTCCAAGGCAGGGGACTCTGGAAGGAGTTGAAGAGATACCACATGATCCAGGCCATAATGGTGTTGTAGTACATGCCCACCAAGAACGAGACCAGCATGGATGCAATGCCTGTTACATAAAGAGACGATTAGTCACATGGACGTGGCCTGTTACTTTTTATAGACAAGGACATTTCCTCCTCAGTTTTCATGCTTTTACCCACCGACACCAGTCAGGTAAGGATTGATTGACCTCCACACCCCCACGCTGCCCTTCCTGAGGCGCTGGCCGATAGCGAACTCCAGGTGCAACAGTGGGATTCCCTCCAGAACCAGCAGGATAAGGAATGGGATCATAAACGCTCCTGGAAGTGCAAGATTGGGATGTAAACGGAGTAATCTACTGAATAACAGAACAATGATTCACTTTCACCGTCACTTCACTGAATGGAAACGGAATCTTTAACAACTGAGGCGATTCACAAAAACTGCTCCCATAAAAACGTCCATAAACTATAACAACGTTTGTAAATGTTTTATTATCCACAGTAGATATGAAATTATGCCATTCATTCATTTTTTGAGGAAACAAAGGAGAAGTAATTCAGTGTAGTAATTTCAACAGCTAGTAAATTGTAACTAGTAATTACTGAAAATAATGACCTCTTAGGGATGAAGTTCATTTTAAAGTGCAGCAGCAGTCCTTTTTGTAAGACAATTATAGTATTTTGGGGGGGAAACAGGTTTAGGAAAGCCTGATATGTGTGATTGTCATTTCTGCACATAAGGAGCAAAATTATCCTCAAAGAAAAATGGTGCCAACCCACTGATTAATCGTTTGAAAGACATCTAAATAGAGATGTCTAGGCTTAAATTAGGCTACATACAGTGTATGACAAAAATAAAGCGTTATCTTATACATATGGACTTCTCTTCTCTTTTTGTTATTTACAGTTGTTTATGTGTTGTTTAAATATGTATGTAATAATGTATTTACTGCTTGGTCTAAAACTGGGCTTCTGTACGTAGCCCAAAAATAAATAAATATCCTGGGCTATATGAGAGCTAAAGTATAATAACGTTGTTGAAATCACATCTAGTGCTCAGCGGGAAGATAGTCTCCATCTGTGCACTGCCACAGATAATTTATCTCTGCTGTCTAGTAAAATATCACTGCACCTTTAAACAAAAATTACTGATTGACTTCAACATCTCCTTTAATGCAGATTTGGATATATTTAATGATTTATCTACAACGGTCACTACTTTAGCTGTAGTCTGTAGGACTTTGGGACTGTGTAATGACTGGAACAGTGCCATCCCACCCTACCTCCTCCATGGCTTTGGCACAGGTAAGGGAATCTCCACACGTTGCCGAGTCCCACACAGAAGCCCACGCAGGTGAGCAGGTACTGGGCTTTGTTGTCCCACTTGGGCCTGTCCCCGGCCTCCTCCTTCTCCATCCTCTCCAGGTCCTTATGGGAGGGGATCCGGTCATCCAGCCCAGGGTTGGGAAACTTCAGTTTCATTGCGGCTTGTTTGTAAAGTTCTCTCTATGCAGAAAAGTGATATTTAGCCGTCCAGTCTCCCGGTGCTAGTCAGTTGCTGGCTTTACCTCTCCCCAGGAAATATGGAAAGGGCTGTATCCTTCCTCACAGTGTCCTTTGTGATAGTGACTGATTACCAATGAGTGTCTGTCTTTGCTGTCCTTTACACGTAACGTGTTTTTTTTCCAAGAGGCATGAAAAGGCATTTATGCTGACCTTTGGCACCTCAACTGGAGTTATCTGTTGCTGCAACAGTCTGTGAGATATTATGTATTGTCAGCGAGTTTAAACTGAAAAAGGTGCAACCATCTTGATAATGGTTAATACATCATGTGAAGTGCCGTTCACTGACACTTTCCCCCCCCTCAAAGGTCAGTCTAGTATTATTGATGACTTCAGGAGCCCCTTTGAAGACAATCATACCTCTGACAGACGACTTGATAACAGACCAAGTGACACAAGAAATAAAATAAGCCTGTGGTAATATTCTCATAAAGGTTAAGCGGGACGGTAGGTGCTTGTGTGTGGAACAGTTACTGCACCACACCTCTCACAGGACAGTAAGACTGTATTGACTGTATACCTTAACATTTCCAAAGCATGCATCCCATACAACAGCTTGTCACAGGCAGTTTGTCACAGACGGGAAGAGAGGATACACTAATACACTACAGTCATGGGCAACACATTTTCCGTCGGACCTTATCTTAACTGTCAGGCCAAGCCTTTTCCAGTCCTTGAGAAATTAATTGTTTTATTACACAGGGATGTACGGTCGCAAATACATTCAAAGGCAACAGTTGTCTGATCAGATTTGAAATTCAAATTGATTTAATATGTTAATGAAATGTTTTTAGAGTCAAATTCAAAACATGTCAGACCAGAGGAAGTCCAGTTACCTTTTGATTTGTGTGATAGGAACAGTTTCACCTGCACTGTCATGGCTTAATGACTGCTTACGAATCTTATCAGTGTTCCTTTCTAATACAATTATTAACCAAAGCGAGACTGGTGTATATGGACTGTTTTATTGACTGGCAATCTATGGAGGCCATTTCAAGGATGATTTCAAGGAGCCTGTGTGTGTGTGTGTGTGTGTGTGCGTGCGCGCGTGCGTGCGTGCGTGCGTGCGTGTGTGTGAGTCATTATTATTAGTCACAAAGGTTTAGCCATCAAAAACACTTAAAGTAACAAATCTGTGGTCACATTTGGATATGTGAGAAGTCAGGAACAGGTTTCCCATTCACTTGTTTCACGTATCAATTCAGATGACACCCCCAACTCCAGAAAATTGTCCTTAGTTAACGGGTCAAACCCGATACTGTTTCTGTTGATTAGACTTAGTATCTGTCATTTGAGCTGTCCAGAGTGAATGAAGTTTCTTCTACCAAAATATGAAGCATGTCCTTCCAATAGTGCTGAAAGATGTCAAGGTAGGATCATGTCAGTGTAGCATAGCAGTTTATTCAGTTTTTCACAAAAGATAACAAAGATAACGCAGTTTCTTTTATAAACACCATATTTGTCCAGTAAAATATC
The DNA here is from genome assembly GCA_900312565.1 of Beryx splendens. NCBI lineage: Eukaryota > Metazoa > Chordata > Actinopteri > Beryciformes > Berycidae > Beryx > Beryx splendens. Next base: position 2,340 of record OMOV01112134.1, on the reverse strand, counting down.
TCATTTTGTTGCCATTGCCATGCACAAAATATGGTAACAATCTTAAAATCTTAAATTACTTCAGTTAAAGCATTTAATGTAAACAAAATAAAGCAATACAAATAAATTAACGGTTGTGTTTTATTGCACTTGCATCTTTTTAAATAGAAATAAGCATTTCACACCAATACACAGCTCCACTGAGTAGGATGGTAGATGTGATTATGGCAATGCCCATGAAGATCATTGTCATTATCTGGGTATGAGGGTATATTTTCTACATTCATACACTGACATAAAAGGCAGGTCATTCTCATGTTTATGCTGAAGCCAAGTTGTTGTTCCTGAGGTAAAGTGTTTTTCCCCCACAAATTTTATACAACACAACAGCTTCTTGAAAATATGAAACAAAATGTATGAAATACAATTTTCTGTCAAGCGTTTACAGTCTATTAACAGCTGAAAAAATGTGCAGTGCCTCTGCGTCTCACTTTTTAAACCATGAAGGATGTGTTACAAAAAGCACAATAGTATGATTTCATGTGTCAGCAAACTATAAAGGAGTATTGTGAGCTACAGTACATACCACACTATCAGAGTTTAAAACAAATTGAAAGCCTGCCACTGCATTAGCATTCAGCTTCATTCAGCCTATAAACTATCATTACATTCACAATCCCCGACAATACGCTGCACCAGCAGGTTGCAGCTAACTAGCTAACTAGGCCTGCCATTTCAGCTGTTCAAACGTTCACTGCTCTCCACGCTCTGCTGCTCTGTCTCCTCAGGCAGAGTGCCCAGAGCGCAGCTCTGCCGCTCTGCCTCTCTGCCTCTCCGTCTCCTCAGACAGAACGCCCAGAGCGCAGTTCTGTCGCTCCGTCTCTTCAGACAGAGCACCCAGAGCGCAGCTCTGCCGCTCCGTCTCTTCAGACAGAGCGCCCAGAGCGCAGCTCTGCCGCTCCGTCTCCTCAGAGCGCCCAGAGCACAGCTATGTCGCTCCATCTCCTCAGACAGAGCGCCCAGAGCGCAGCTCTGCCGCTCCGTCTCCTCAGACAGAGCGCCCAGAGCGCAGCTCTTCTGCTCCGAGAATGTGCTGCTCTGAATAACCAATATTCCAACAGCGCTCCGAATCCGTACGGTTTGTGCCAGAGTGCGCTCGGGGTGACTATTGGCAAACGCACCCTCTGTATCCATTAGTCTTCTTCTTTTTTTATTTTTTTTATTTTTGCAAATTAATTGCAATAGTGTAATAACTAATAAGGAATAATATTTAGTTGTTTTTTAACTCATGCATTTTTTTCATGATTACGGTGGGTGTGCCAGCTTGAGATTTAGATGGCACAGGCACATCCGGGCACGCCCGTGGCTACGCGGGTGCTACTTCTCAGTACCAAACATAATTTTATCACATTCCCACGTGTTACTAAGTCGTGGCCACACATTATGATCCCGTTCCTACGTGTTACTAAGTCGTGGCCACGCATTAGGCCTATTTCATTAACATGATGTCACCAGAGGGGCTCCGTGTGAAACAGATATTTTACCCCTCATTTATAGATTGCCACCTGCGCAGGTGATGCCACATGATACTTGAAAATATTTCAGATATATTATAGAGATATTTGAGAACTACTGGAACTACCACTGCTAGGCCTATACTGCTGCAGCAGCTGTAGTATAGCAGCAGCAGCAGCAGTGTTGTTGCTTGCCACAGCCCTGGTAAAGCTCTCACTGTGGAGATTGACAAGGGCCTACAACCTGAGAAGAGAAGAGAAGAGAAGAGAAGAGAAGAGAAGAGAAGAGAAGAGAAGAGAAGAGAAGAGAAGAGAGGAGAGGAGAGAAGAGAAGAGAGGAGAGGAGAGGAGAGAAGAGAAGAGAAGAGAAGAGAAGAGAAGAGAAGAGAAGAGAAGAGAAGAGAAGAGAAGAGAAGGTCGCAGGGGACGAACGAGATTTTTGTGGCAAATGCTAATTAAGATATCTCTAATTTCATTATGACTAGTCAAAATGTTAATTAATATATATTTTATGACATTATGACTAGTGAAAATGCTAGTCTAAGATATCTTTTATGACATTATGACTAGTCAAAATGCTAATTAAGATATCTTTTATTAGGACATTATGACTGGTCAAAATGCTAATTAAGATATCTTTTATGACATTATGACTGGTCAAAATGCTAATTAAGATATCTTTTATTAGGACATTATGACTGGTCAAAATGCTAATTAGGATATCTTTTATGACATTATGACTGGTCAAAATGCTAATTAAGATATCTTTTATGACATTATGACTAGTTAAAATGCCAGAGGTATCAAACACAAGGCAGAGTCCAGTCTGAAATGGTGATTGATACCT
>OMOV01112107.1:0-10470 GCA_900312565.1 Beryx splendens | reverse complement strand
TCCTGTTTCTTCTTCTTCGGTTTCATGGCGGGTGGTAACCAGCGTTAAGGTGCATTATCGTCACCTAAATCACTACCTCGCTTCCTTTCTAGCGCTATATACAACGATCTGTTGTAGGCTTGGCTGCTTGTATAGGCTACAACTCATCCAAGTTAGACCAAATTAAATTCAATACAATTCTTCTAGCAATTATCAAAAAATGAACCATGAATTCCGGCGAGAAATGACTGTAGTGGTGCAATCCGACACCGCAGAATGCACCAGAACGTGGAAAAATCTTCAGGACAGACTTGTTCAAACGCAGAAAACCAGCTAAACAAAAGGAGTACATGCTCTGCGCACCTATAGGCGCAATCATTGTGCATGCGCTACAAATGACTGGTGCACACAGACGTGGGTGCGCGCGTCAGGGCTCTGTAATTAAAGCATAAGGGTGCTATGTTCCGTCTTTGCCACTAGATGACGCTGCTCAGCCATAAGTTGCCATCAGCCACTTAAGTATGCCTTACCATTTTGCATCATCTTTGCTGCACCGATGAACAGCCTACAATTCTTCCTGCAGCCAATAAACGACATGGCATGGCTTGAATGGGGCCTTTTAAGTTTATATAATAGGATATTTAAAACGTGTTCATGGGAGGAAATGTATTATTTTTAATCTTAACACAAACTATGAGGGCATTATATGGTGCACGTCAAAAAGGACTGAGACTTCAAAGAGGGGAAGCGCACCACGGCCACAGGCAACAGCACAAACATTAGCTAGACAAGGCTGCTGCCTGTTGCCACCGGGTTTGTGAACATATCTGGGATAGCTGTGGCAGAACGGCTCAGTCCCATGGGAACTATTGCTATTAGATGGGATTTAAGCTGGCTGCTCAACAGCAGTGGGCATCGTAAGTTTGGAATAGTCTCATCAAGTCTCAAGGAAATAATGCCTGAATGATGTGGTGTTGCAGCTTGATGTGATGTTTCTACATGTTCAGTGACAGTTTGATTTCTTCACACTCAGAATGAAGGAAGGGTGGGAGACGGGAGGGAAGATTCTGGCAAGGTTTGATGGCTGGCCTTGGCTATGTTGTTTGAGGCAGGTTCCTACAAAGCTCAAAGCCTATCCCAGAAGAGCTATCATCACCGTTGCTCAGTTAGATACAGTAGGCTATATGACAACAGGGCCCACTCTTTTCCTTTACCTCTGTTCCGTGGATGTCAGAGGAGAGAAACCTCTGAGCCATTCCTTCAGAAATGTAATAAAAGCACTTTTGAGTACATAAAAGTCGCTGAGTAGATGGAATAGCTTCATCTGTGCCAGCTCTTTCTCTCCCTCTGCGCTGTGCACTGGACTGTGCTTTGAATATGAGAAGCCATTTGGTGGATGATTTTTCCATCCAAAGCCCCTGAGTTTACTGTAGCACGTATACTTTTAGTGTAAGTGGACCGCCGGCCCTGACCTCTAACTCTACTGGTGTTAATCCTGTGCTGCACCGGTCGAGACACACACGCAGTCTCCTCTGACTGATCTCTACCCGGCCCTGGTCCTTCCAGGGTCGTGAATTATTGTGGTCTGCCTCGCAGCATGGAGACACCGGCGGCCGGGGGCTCTAAATATATCCAACTGGTGAATCTGAAGAGTGAGGCTCAGGCATGGAGATCACTTGTGCTGGTAATCTACACCTCACTCTGCTCCTCTCTGTTACTTTTTCATTCATTGTGCGTGTGTGTGTGTGTGTGTGTGTGTGTCTCTGTCTCTGTTACATTTACTTTTGGCATTTAAGTGACATTGTTTTCCAGTGCAGTGCAACAAAATAATAAGCTTCAATGCCTAGTGTTTGTGTGTATATGTGTGCGTGTGTGTGCATGTGTGTGTGTGTGTGCGTGTGTCTGTGTGAAAGAGAGAGGTCAAGAGCATGTGAAAGGCAGATAGACAGACAGACAGACAAGGGCAGAGAAAATTCTCAGAGGACATAAAAATATATATATATACAGTATATATATACCAAAATCAATAACGCAATAAATAAAAAATGCAGATCAGGCTAAGTGGAAACAAATCATCTGAGCTGCAGAATTACGTTAGGGTTTCAGCGCACATTCCTTGGTCACCTGTTTTCTCTTAGCAGCACATGTCACAGAGTGAGTGAAGATAAACCCAGCTGCTTTTCGTATTCATTTCAGGCTGCATTTTAAGTCTCCTTTTAACTGCAGCCAGCCATCTACTCTAAGCTCTCGGATCACCAGGGGCTGATATATCAAAATAAATAATTTGCGGTATATCTGAGGATGGCTCTGAGTATTGGCACATTACAGAATTTGAGGTTTTGGCCTAATTCTTCCTTGCAGGAAAAAAGGAAATGACTGTATAGGTATTGCTCAGGGGGGGAGTTTAAGGATGCCTACCTGCCCAATAGGGTATAGGCAAATTTCTGAATAACATCTGTTATTCAGTGAACCCACAAAACACAGAGGTAAAGTGTTACGCTGTTGTGTCTCTCAGCAGCAGCAAACTGTGTTTTTACTCAAAGATGGTATTGTGTCCGGCCTCCACTGCCATGGAAAGCCCCGCTCTCCCTCCTCCTCCTCCTCCTCGGCCCGGCCCAACAAGACAAGGGTCGGCCTGTCTGTCCCGCGCTGTGTTTTTGATTCACTCCTCCATTAGGGAAATGTTGCATAACCTTTGCCCTCCAACAATGACCTCTTAACCCCGCAGGCCCCACCTACAGAGAATCCCTTCAGCCAGTGTTTAAGGCAGCTCATTCTTCAGTGTGGGATGGACAAAAGTGACTGTAAAGTGACTCGTTCTGCTCTACATTCACTCTTTAGAATATATCGTTCTTGTGGTTTCAGTGGCTGATATTTTATTTCGCAGGGAAGAAATGACTATTTAACTTCTTTTTGTTCCATGGGGCTAATTGCATAGATCTTTTTACAAATGTGTGTCTCGAGAGAAATTCCCCATTCACATTTATCACCAGGAATTCAGGCTGGTAACTGATGAATACCTGCACGAGAGAAAAAAAAGTAGGCCTCGCGTGCTGAAAGGTTATGCAAAAAAGCAGCGCGTGTTGCAAAGGATGTGAGGGAAAAAAACAACAACAACAACACAAGAAAGCAAAGTCTCAAAGTTATAGGATCCGACGGTAAGCTGCAACGTTGCCTCTGAGATCTCTGAAGGCTGCCTTGGCTGCTCGGTCCGCTCTCTCTTACACACACACACCCCCTCCCTCCCTGTGTGTGTGTGTGTGTCTCTCTCTCTCTCTGTGTGTGTGTGTGTGTGTTGATACCACAGCCCGGAGAGGTTTGAATCCAGTCGCTGCCCCCAGCCGCCATGCTGAGCTGAGCTGAGCGACAGACCGAACTTGTCACGCTCCTCCTGCACCGACTCTCCTCTCTCTCTACACACCGGGACAAAGCGGATATTTCCACAGATGTAAGTACCTGCGTGTTTTCCTCGGGTTTATGCCCCCCCAAAAAACGCAACGTTTCGTTTGTAACCGGTTTAACGCAACGCTGAAACTTTTTTAATCTGTTGGAAGTAAGATCGGCGCGGTGACCGTACTCGTGCGTGCTCTCGCGGACTTCAAGCTCAGCTGCACTTGTTACTCTGTAGCCTGTAACCTCGACTGAGACAGACAGAAAAGACACGTTGTTATAATTTACAACTTATACCGCGTTTTCGACGGTGCACGACACTCGGGGGTTGCTTTGCCTCGACGTTTCAAAGTGGAATATCGGGGGGGGAAACAACATGTTAGCGGGCGTTGTTGTTGTTGGTTTTAACTGAAAGTCCACGCAGTCGCTGTCACTGTCCTTGACGCTCGTGCGAAAAGAACTCCCAAATAGATCGCGTGCAGTGGTCGCGCAAACCTTTTTTAAAACGTTAAAAAAAACCTCTGCGCTCTCTACATGCCAGTCTGGCACTCAGAGGTCATTCAGGGGTTTCTACCCTTGGCATGCATAAATCAACGGTGCTCTTTCATGGCAACAACAAAAGACCTTTATTGGAGTGAGTGAAGAGCATATCCACGTAGTTTATATGGGGCTTGTTTGCAGCACCGAGCGCCATCAAACTGCATGCTTCACCATCACCTTACCAGTTCACCCCGGCAGATTTGTGTCTCCTCTCATGTGGCTCTGCTTCCGTTTATTTTGTAAAGACTTTGTGCACACTGCAGAATGACAGTCATTTGCATGTCTGAGTTTCAGTAGTTCTCCAGCTGGAGCGTCAAGGAGGCATTTTGTGTTAAGAGAAGAGGGAGTGCAGCAGGGGGCTCACCAGGGCACAGTCATAAACCTTTCACCTGCATGCTCGTCTAGTCTGAGTGGGTCCGGGCCTGTGTGGGTTGCCAGCAGTAATAATAAGTTATGGAGATTCTTTCTGTCACCCCATTTGCCCTCTGCCCCGACTGAAGTCCTGCATCTATATGGCTTTTAAGCAAGGTCAATATATGTTCTGTATATTCAAACTATCCCCCCAACACACACCCACCACCTTCATTATCACCAGCGAGTCCTCCTGTCCTCCCAGATTAGGTACAGTGTTTTGAGAGACTGAAACACAGACAGAGGTATCGTCTTGGAATGGAGTTTGCTTACAAGGTTTGGTGTTAGTGTCGACTAGAGGAAGGCCGTTCTCAAGTATCGTCTTAGAAACACTGCTGATTTAGTGAAACAACAGGAATCACACCTGGCCACATGTTCTAAAAACATGCCTGAACTTAGGAAATGCACCGATGAATGAACGTTGTCTGCTCAAGGGTAAAGAAATGGTATACAGGCTTAGTTTCTCTTGCATAAGCAGGGTGGAATTTGGGACTATTGCCAGCTATTCAGAGTTTCCACTATAGTGTTGTTGTCTAAATCTATTTTCCAGCTTCATTAGTGACATTAACCACCCCTCCCCTCCCAGTGTTTCCCCCAAATGCATGGGCTATGACTGGGCTTCCACCCCATCCAGCCCTTCCCTCGCGGCCTCAATAAGTGATTATTCTGCCTCATCAAGTTCGATTCCACAGGTCCTTGGCTGGGTCATATAAGGCATGGGGCAGCCACCCGGATCTTGTCAATACGATGGCTGGCTGGCTGGCGCTCGGGTCGGACCGGGGCATGCCAGAGTCGTGTCAGCCAGACCCTCGGGGGGGCTTGGATAGCCGGCCAGGACAGGATATTGCTGTGTGATCATTCACCAGCAGCAGACAAATCATTAAACCACTGGCTGCATGCTGCTGGGCGCTTTTAGGTATCACAGTCCGTCACACTGACTTTCCCTCAGGTCAGAGTTTGTGTTTGTACTGTGAGGTTGTTGTTGCTTTTCTGGAAAAAAAAATTTCAATCCTCCTGGAAAAGTATGTGAAATGTAGTGGAATGCCTGTTTTTATTCACAGACTCATTGATGTGGTAGCGTGTGACCAGTGTGAAGATAAGATTTCGATATCTGTTGGTTGTGAAAATATGTGCATTGGTTATGAAAAAAGTTTTGTAGTCAGTCAAAAAATATTCGACAGACCAAATATATAACTGTGCTCAGAAGTTTCCACTGTAATGGACAGACTTTTAAACAAGACACAGCTGATAATGAATGTGTATGATAGCCCTACTTCTCAATGGTTTTTATTGTAAATATCTTAATTTAACTCTATTCAAGGGCTTTTAATGATCAAATATTCCTCAGTTGTTCCCACTACTGTGTCAAGATTTTACACACACGGGCCTACAGCTGCATAAAGTAATACCTAATACTCTAATGATCTACGATGACAGTTATCATATCCAGACTGATTTAAATAGATTATACGGTGATGGAAGAACATCGGACTTGACAATCAAACACTGAATTTGCTGCTGTGACAGCTTAAGGGAATTCAACTTATTGAACTGTTGTGTGTAATTCTCGCCGTCCTGGTATGTTTTGTTTTGTCTGCAAACCCTTTCCATGCTGTGCGACATGTTTTTTACAAATTGAAATTTGTCTCAAACTCAAAATCTGCCGGCAACTCCTAATGGGGTAACTTTCTTTTAACATAATGCGAAAAGGTTTTTTTATTTTATGCATAAAAGTGGGCCAAAATTTCTGTCAAATAAGAGAAAAAGAGAAATGAAAGTAAGACATAGGAAAGGCGAGATGCTGCAACTTTAATCTTAAAAGACCAACTCTGGTCTCAGCTCTACAAATGCATTGCGTACATGAAAATAAACAATTTATAGTAGTATTACTGAAGGATATTAGTAATTGCAATGTTACTACAATATTATAACTTTTTGTATTTCAAATTAGCCAATAATTTAATCCATGTAAAGCAAATGGTAATAATGCAGCACAGCCTCTTTAAACTACTGAAAAGTTTGACCAGTCCCATGTCTATATAAACTTCCAATACTGCATTAGTTAAACAAATCAACTTCTGACTGGAAATTTGAATTCCTATGAATTCTAAAATCTGTTACAGTGAACTGGACGGTTAAGACCCCTTGTCGTCAACAAATGGGCCTCTTCGACTTTGACCTATGACCCTGTAGGCCTGTACATGAAGTAGCAGGAAGTGGGGATGCCTGTAGGCCAGACAACAAAATCTGATCACTTGTCTTGCAGACCTGTGGTGAGAAGGAGAAGGTTTAGTCCTGCTGTTGATCTCACTCAGCAGCAGCAGAGAAAACAAATGTACAAACCTGACAGTGAAAGATATCCGAAGGCTGGCAAACCTCATGTACAGGCTGCTTCAAAGCAACCAGTTAAAGTGACGAGGAGATAGAGTCTGATTATATTTTATGTGGTGCTGCTCATTTTGGATAAATGAATATTCAGGGGGGGAAAGTGTTTAATAGTGTTTGCAAATAGTTAATGTTTGTTTCAGTGACCCGGAAAACTAGATGGGACGAGTTTATGACATCAGGACAATTCAGGTAGTGTCAGTTAAAAAACCGGCAAATATACTAAAATAACTTTGACTTACTGTCCTGTGATTCTTTAGACTTTGAGTTGCCTTGTGTGATAAATCTGGCCGTCAAAGTAGGTTAAAACAAGCACTAAGGATTGAAGACAAACACTATTTGACCCAGGTCTAATGCAAATCTCATTACTCCTCGATGTACACGGTCTTGCGTTAAGCCCCAGTCTTTCATTAAATTGTGGTTTTGACATAAATTAATTTTATGCTGGTTAGATGTAACTAACTTATATAAACTGCTTTCCCTTCTATTTATTTACCTGCTTTTTTATGGGGGGGGGAATCTTTGTACATGTTTATGTTTCCTTGGATTTCCCATTTTAAGCAAGCTAATTGGTCTATTTTTTGCACATGTGCTTCTATATTTGATTTGTTTGAATTTTATTAGTGGGGAAACTGACCTGTCTTTCAGCGGCTCTTCGTCTTGTATACACATTCATTGGAAGCACAGGATTCACATGTGCTAAATTGAGTTACACAGAGCAGTCTCGCTTGTTGATGATAATCATACTAGAGCACGCAAACCAGTCCTTACAGGCCTGTTTTTTTTATCGATAATCAATTTAAAATGGGTGGGAAAGCAGGAATTTAATCAGGAACCGCTCGGCTGAAAAGGAGCTTTGTTTGAATTTGAACTTTGTGCAGAAATGGCACTTGTTGCGGATGTCAGGGGTTATTTACTTGGATGCCTTGTTTTGGTCTCAGCCCACTTGCCTGGCTGTTGGTCAAATTTCTCTCTAGTAAAAAGTTGGAGCGTTGAAATTGGTCCTTACTGGAGCTTATCCACTGCTGCATACAGATTACACGTTAACACACACATTAGCACAAGCACACATATTGTGATTGTGTGATCCTGCTTAGATCCAAATGCAATTATTTCATCACCTCAAAGGGGACCCCCGTTTTTATCATCAGGTTTTCCACATGCTTACAGTGAGTGGCTGTCAGGTAATTTAATAAAGCCTAATGGATTTGAGGGTGACCATTCATGAGCCTCCAGAGGCTTTTCTTCACTTGGACTACCCAACTCATCCCCCTCTGCAGAGCGTTGGTCGTCAGGCAGCGGTTTTGGTAGAAAAGGCTGGAATATCTGCAAATTGGCCTCGGAGTGTCTGAGCAGTAGCACTTTACCCCCTGCTGTGGAAGTCACTGTAAAAGGTGCTATGTCTTTGACACACACACAAACACACAACACTTATTGTTCCCCCCTGCTCATTAGCATTGTAATTACCTCGATTCCCCAGGCCTTCAATTCAGCAACTGGAGATTCCCGTAGTCTAATTCAGGTTCTCCCATATTCCTGCAGACTGAAAGGTGGGATATGGGATAAGACATGACAACAGTAGTGACTTCAACATTAGTCTGTTAGAAAGCATGGTGTTGGGGAGCAAGGCGGGGCAGCTGATATATGACTTATAGCGACCCCGTTGTTTTTCATCTGCAGGAGTTGTTCAGGGCCCCAGGGGTGGAGGAGGCCAGGGGCCGGTCTGGGGCGCTGTGATGTTGAGGTGCGCTGTGCTGACAATGAGACAGACATCTGGGACGACCCCCTTTGAAACACACAGACACGCACACACACACACACACGTCCCCTGCCACACCCTAGCGCCCCCAGGCTGGAATAATTTCCTATTGGCAAAAACAGCAGCATCTGGCTGCGTATCAGCCCCAGACAGTGGCATATGTAGGCACTTTCATGTGCGCGTGTGTGTTTTGTTAGGCGTGCATAAATGCATTGCTGCATTCCAGAGATCTCTCTGCAATATTGTCTCATAACTGAACGGTTTGGCACCGAGGATTTCAAGATAAATATTGGATGTTGGGCTTGGTTTCCTGTTATTCTTCTCGCACGTGTTGGGTAGCAATAACGGACCGTATCATGTCCATTTGTATGTTTTCGGAAATGTTTTTAAAGAAATACTTTCATGGGGAGACTTTAAAGTGGGCTTTATTCAGGTTATAGAATATGAATACTATGAATAGAATATGAAATTGATATAATCAGGCTAATGTAGTCATCTTAATTGCCACTTGATCCTTGAAGCATTTAAATATGTGCGTGGTTAAGGGGGGACGTGATCGGCGGTCCGGAGAGATTCAAAGAGAAAAGGAGTCAATTAGCTTTGAATGTAGCCTAAAGGTAAGGAGATATTAAACAAAATCATGTGAATAATGCGAGCTGATGTGAGACGTAGCCCACATCAAACGAGACATTGAAGGTGTTTTTTATAGGCTTTAGGCTTCTTTGTATTTCATTTCATGTCAGCACTGGCCCAAAATAATAATAACGACAGTCAATGTAGACTGCGGCTAATAAACGAGAGTGAAACCTACTGGTCCAAAAGCAAGAGAGACATCTGCATCGCTGCTCATCGCCCCTTCTCATCTTGGAGTGCTCTCCATCTTAGGAATACAGTGCCGATGTTCGCTGTAGTTTTGGCTCGGAGACATCGCTTTCCTTTATAGAACTTTTTCCCCCTTGGATTTTCTGTTAATGTAGTTTGACTTTCTGCAGGTGGCGCTCTTTTCTGTGTCTGTTTGTGCCATGGTCGCTATCGCTGCTCATGCTAACTATTATTCTTCTATTTATTGTTGCTGCCTCCATAAGCATAAACCGCATCACCTGTGTGTGGCAGAAGATTTTTTCCTGGGAAAGTCCTACTTGGGTGCCGGGCGCCTAGACCAGCAAATGTAAAAGCTTTCATGAGCTGGCTGTAGGGTTGAAGCACTGTTGTACAGGATCAATAAGCAAAATTGACATTTATTTATGTAACCACTAAAACTGAACCGGAGAACCGTCGGAGACTCCCAAGACCCAGCGACCACAGCTAAGAGCGATATCACAAAGAGTTTGGAAAGCTTGCTGAAGCGTCGCTGCAGTGCTATTGACAGCTTGCTTGATGTTTTGAAAAGGTTCCCAGAGTTGCGTGGCTGGGAGCAGGGAGCTGGAAGGGAATGGCGCAGGGAGCTAGCCTACATACAGTACATTCTGTTACTGCGCAGGCTAGTGCCATCTGACACAGCTGAATGGAGAACATGCTCTCTCTTTTTCTGCTTTCCGCTCGTATTAAACCTCCAGTGGTCGCATTGGTCCACATGGCTTATTTGGATGGGCTTTTCAAGTGATGTCACAAAGGGAAAATGTATCTTATGGGAGATCTTGCATGTGTAAGTATTTATCAGCTTGTCTCTCCTTTTGCTTTTTGTCAGTTAGTTGTTGCTCACTGGTTGGTTTGTTTAGTGTTTGCATAGTGAGAAAGAAGAACCACTTAGATCCCAGCATCAACAATCCATTGCCCGAGGATGCAAACTGTCCTTACTGTAACACGTGTGTGCATGTTTGCATACACACACACACACTCACACACATCAACATCACCTCGGGCTGAATACAGTGCTGAGAGAGGGCAGCAGCTGGACCTCCAGTCTCCATTCACCACTTAAAGGAGAGCACAACGTCCCTATAACAATAGACACACTCTCACAGACACACAACCCTAACCTCCACCCCTCCCCCCCTCTCCTCTCC